>VZTY01014742.1:26700-38013 GCA_013400935.1 Turnix velox | reverse complement strand
GAGGGGTAAAATCCCCTCTCTTGATGCAACCCAGGATTTGGTTGGTGCCTTCTTGGCTGTGAGTGCACACTGCTGGCTCATGTTGAGTTTGTCATCAACTGACACCCCCAAGTCTTTCTCTTCAGAGCTGCACTCAAGCCACTCTCCACCCAGCCTGTGTCTGTGCTTGGGATTGCTTCCACCCAGGTGCAGGACCTTGCACTTGGCCTTGTTGAACTTGCTGAGGTTGGCTTGGGCCCACCTCTCCAGCCTGTCAAGGTCCCTCTGGATGCCATCCCTTCCTTCAGGTGTATCAACTGCACCACACAGCTTGGTGTCATCTGCAAACTTGCTGAGGGTGCACTCCATCCCACTGTCCATATCTCCTACGAAGATGTTCAATAGCACTTGGTCCCAGTACTGATCCTTGGGGAACACCACTCCTCACTGGTTTCCACTTGGACAATGAGCCAATAGATCTTAGAATAGACAAAACCTTCAATAAATTTGCTTTTAAAAACCCCAACATTGTGATAACAGCTCTGAAATTCTTTGGCTGGGTCCTTTTCCCTTTGATTCATCTGTGCTTTTTGTTCTCTTGGTGTTGCTGCACTGCATTTAACTGACAGCCAAATGATTTATGTTCTTCTTCATTCTCAACTGTTCTCCCTTCTGGCCCTGTCATTCCAAATGCTTTTTAAATGTTATAATATTAACTTGAGATGGGAAGACAAGAATAAGGATGGAATATCTTTGTTTTTAAATGTTGGGGCACGCTCTGAGACATGGTGCTGTGTTAATTCCAGCTCCTTAGACTGAGAAATAAATCTCCTAAGAATTCATGAGATTTATCCATGTTCAGTTTGGAGAGATGGGGTGGAAATGCTGCACTTTTGCTTGGTAAAGCAGGAGGAAAATACTTTGTTTTATAGTTATGGATGGTATTTCTTTGGCATGCACCACAGCAGAATGAGTTTGTTCAACCAAAGCAAAGCTCCCTGTCCTGAGCAGGTGCCTTTGTCACATCAGATGAATTACTTTATAATTTCTTTATAAAAAAAGAAGTCTCAGCAGCTTGATCTCCAGAAGGGGAGATAAAAGAGAGCTGGGTAAGGGGAATAATAAGGTCCAGGATGGCAGGACTAGGAGTGATAGATGCAAATTGGAAGAGGGGAGATTTAGACTGGATTTAGGAAGGAATTTCTTCTCCATGAGGGTGATGAGACACTAGAAGAGGTTTCCCAGAGAGGTTGTGGATGCCCCTTCAATCCCTGGAGGTGTTTAAGGCCAGGCTAGATGAGGCATTGAGCAACTTGGGGTGGTTGGAACTAGATGGTCTTGAAGATCTCTTCCAACCCAAACCATTCTATGATTCTATCTCCCTCCCATCCTGCTCTGTGCTTCAGCCTTGGGCTTGAGAATCAGGAAGTTTGGCTTTCTCTTTGGAAAAGCAAACCCTGGAGTCCTACAGACACACCTCAAAATATCTCCTGGGACTTTAGAAACCAGGTTGCTTCCTGTTCAGCAGGGGAAAAGTAAGTCAGAACTAAAAAGAAAATGAAAGAAAACCTACTGGGGTGCTTTTAAGCTCCTTGTCATTGAAGATTAAATGCAGCTCTGCATCTGGTGACAGCTTTTCAACCTCTAACCACAGCCTCACTTCTCCTTTCTCCAGAACATCAATGTTCCACCCAGATACCAGTTTGATCACTGGAAAAGAAAGCAAACCATGGAGGGGGAATTCATGGGCAAACCACAGGATCTGCCTCTCCCAAGGTTCCCCTTTTGTGGTCCAGACACATGGTTAGTGGCTTCAACTTACAGGGGTTCCTGATTTCATGGCTACGTTTCAACAACTTGTCCAGATCTGAAATGCAAAGAATAATAAGTCATTTAGATTAATAACACTGGTCCAAAATGAATTGTTTCAATTTAATTTAATTTCTTAAAAAGCTTTGTGGCAAAAACAAGGTGATAAGTACAAAATAGTAGTGGAGAGGACTGGAAAAGGTTGTGAAGATAATTCTTAGTTCTGTCTGAGTAAAATGTTGTTCCAGAAACACCTTAAAGATATTTTAAATCCCTGTGCATGAAATCTGAACTGAATGGAAAAATGGCCTCCAGGAGCATGGAATCTTTTCCTAGGGGAAGGGATCCTTCAAGGAATGGGAAACATCTTTCTAATGATCCCACCACAATCATTAAGTGGTGTCAGTCTCTTACTGTCCCTCTATGAGAAACTTCCCTTGAAAATTCTCATGTTTTTCTTCTTATAAGTTATTAATTTTTACCTTCTTTTGTTAAAGTGCAGCTGGCAGAGATATCATCATCCACATCTGTCACCTCCACTGAATATATACCCAGGTCCTTTTCTGAGGGCTCTTTCAGTCTGAGCTTAGATCTTAGAAACAAAAATATTAAGAACAAAGGTTTTATTTTCCTCAAAAATCAGGGTTTCTGCAAAACACTTGATAAGCCAGAAGAGCACAGAGAGAACTCATTACTCAACAGCCCACAATTAATTTTTTCACTCACTTATTGCCTTTGTCTTCAACCTCAACTCTGTCAGCATCTGGTGGTCCTTCATAGTCTTTTGTCCAGATGAAATCAGAGGAATCATTCTTTTCAGGAGCTTCAAAAGCCATATAGATGAAACCCTCATCATCAACCCCAAGTTCAATTTCATTTGTGCCTGTGTGAGCAAAAAATCCCACAGAACATTCCTCACCAACCACAGGTTGAGGCTTACCCTCGGGATGTCTAACTCAAAACCAAAACCTCTGTCTCTGCAGCTGAATTTGGGCAGTTTGATTTGCTAAACTTGTCCTACCAGGTTTGGTTTTTGCCACCACAGGGTCTGAGGGGAGTGAAGGGGGTCCAATTCCAGCCTTGTTCACTGCTCTGACTCGGAAAATGTAGCATTTCCCCATCTCCAGATCTGAAACCTGCAGGTGTCAGAGAGAGAAATGAATGTAAGTGGAAATAATAGAATAAAATCATAGAATGACCTTGGTTGGAAGGGACCTTGGAGATCATCTTGTCCAACCATCAACCCAACTCTGACAAAATCCATCCCTAAGCTCCAGGGATCCCTGGGAATCCTGTTCCAATGCTTGATAACCCTTAACAGTATTAACATATTTCCTAATATCCATTCTAAACTTCCCCTGAGGCCATTTCTTCTGTCCCATTGCTCCTTGGAGAAAGAACCCAACCTCACCTCTCTACACCCTGGTGTTTGTTTTGAGGAGATGGAGAGAATAAGGCCTCCTCAGCTTCCTTTTCTCTAGGCTGAATATCTCTGGCTCCCTCAAACTCCCTTCCTAAGCCTTCTCCTCCTTCTGTTCTGGACATTTGGATGCTGAGTACATACAGACCTTCATGTGGGTGGTGTTTATGGGCTGCTTATTCATTTGCTGCCATTCCTCTGTCCCTTCTTCACACATATCCACGTAATACCCCGTGACTGGTCCTGCTCCTGTGTACAGTGGGGCTTCCCAGTGCAGCCTCAGGGATGAGTCTCTGACTTCAGTGCACTTGACATCGTAGGGAGGACCTTGGCAGAGAAGGGCAGGCTGTCAAACAGCAACATCAAAAACCCAAAGAGGGGGCTTTGTCTGAATTTGGGGTCAGAAAACAGTTTTAGGGTAACAAGGGAATAGCAAGTCCATAGGAGATGGTTTCTATAGAGGTAGGGTCTAGAAATGAGCTGGTTTGATGTTGTTTCCTTTATTGTAGTATATAAAGATGTTAAGAAATTAGATCTGGAAACACTATTAGCAATATCTGGGTGCTTGTCTCTGTGTAATGCAAAAATGAGACCCTTCCATACTCCTTTAGAAATATTGGGGTGCTTTTCTATACTGGGATTCACCACTGGAGTTTTCAGGAGTCCTTTGGAGGAGTGAGGAGGTAACTGGTGATATTTTTTTGACTTCTTTTCATATGAGAGATAAATACCTGGTTCTGGCATCGTCCATTCCTCACATCTGAACAAATCACTGGGTTCAGACATTTCCCCAACTCCAGCCAAGTTCATGGCACAGGCACGGAATTCATACAGGTGACCTTCTGTGAGGCTGCTCACCTTGGGGTTCAGAAGTGGAAAGAGATTAGTAGGACAGTCCTCCATGATCTAGACTTTTGTGGGGTGGGAGGAAAGTTCTAGACTAGAGCAAAACCAGCTCAGCCCTTGTTAGAGCTCTGTGTTTGTGAAGTGAATACCGTATAAACTCGTTGAGGGATGGGGTGAACATTGATTTCGTGCCACTCTGGTTCAGCTGGATCATGCTGATCTAGGAAATAACCCAGAATCTTTGTTCCTCCCTTTCGTTTTGGGGCTTTCCAACCAATGGTCATCTCAGTTTTCCCACAGCTGAGGAGGACAAACCCACGTGGGGCTGAAGGACGAGCTGTGGGGCAAAGGGACAGAGAAAAGGGGGGGTTTGTTCATTACTTTGGGATGGAAGGATCAGGAAAAAAGATTTGGGATAAACTCTGCTGAGTGTGCTCCTGCCAGGTGTCATTCTATTTGTATTAATACCAACTTTGCAGTGTACAAGTGTTGGAAAAAGATTCTTGAAAATCACAGGTGGTTTTTTAGGATGTTTCTGTCATGTTGCCTTTTGCTTTGTCTGAGTTAGAAGCAGTGGGTTGATAAGATGGATGGTTAGATAAAGGCTGATGTGGTTAGTAAGGTTTTATTATTACCCTGGAGAAACTCTCACTGCTGATTTCAAGATACTGAGCACTTAAAACTGTCACTTGTACCAAATTAACACCAAAAAAAATGCAACATTCTGCAGAGTCAAAATGCTAATTAACTCTGTCCAGCCTTGATGAGTAGAATTGATCAAGAAAATCAGCTCCCTGCTGCTTTACTTTGCTTTTCTGCTCAACATTATTACCACTAAGAGTGGCTGTGCATGATCTATACATTGTTGAGGGGTTTAATTAATTAAATTAAGATATATTTTTGCATCTCTGAAGTTGCTGCTTACCAATAGCTGGCCTGACAACCAGAGGCTCAGTTTCTGGTGAGCTTTGGCTCAGTCCTGCCTCGCTGACAGATTTCACACAAAAGACATATTCTTTGCCAGGCTGCAGCCCAGGAACAGTAAATCTAGGAGAGGAAATGAATAGGTTTTATTGTTTGAGTGTTCAAAGTGTGGGTAAACAGCCCTGTGAACAGGTGGTGATATATTTTCTTAAAATCATTGGATGGTTTGGGTTGGAAGGGACCTTGAAGATCATCTAGATGACATCTCCCACCACACCAGGTTGCTCAAAGACTTATCCCTCCAGGGATTGAGGGGACATCCACAACCTCTCTGGGCAACCTCTAACAGGTTCTCAGAGAACTTCTTTCTTCTCTCCAGCCTAAATCTCCCCTCTTCCAATTTGTATCCATTGTTAGTTAAAAAAAAAAAGTCTGCATGACATAATGGAGAGTTATTCTAAATCCTCTGTGTGATTGACACCAACTTTCTCTCCTGGAAAGCAAGCAAAAAGAAAGGAATGTGGTTCTGCTGGTACCACAAGATCAATCAACCCTTCTGCAGCTCCAGGGCTAGTGAAGCTACTCACTTTGCTGTCAGTTTGGATGTAAAATCATAGACTATGAGCAAATACTTCATTCTAAAAGAGGATGTGGTGTTTGCATGCATGCATGCAAGCCTTTGGGTGTGCTCTGAAGTTCTTTTTTTTTAATCTGAAATACAACTCCAGCCATTGAGAAGAAGCTTCACCCTGTCCCCTCAGGGTGAACTCACCTGTTACATGTGACAGGTTTGTTGTTGACAGTTTGCCATTCTTCTGTCCCAGTTTCTCGACAGTAGATGTAGTAGCCAAGTGGCTCCAGATCATCCTTTAACTTATCCCATTGCAAAACAACTGATGTCTTGGTGTCTCTGAAGGCTAAAACTTGAGATGGGGGAGGCAGAGGAGCTAAAAAAAAGAAGAAAAAACCCCAGACAAATAGGCTTTTTTAAAATTAATTCATTAAAAAATCCATTACATCTGGGTTTGCTACTTTTCTTATCCCTCTCCCTTACAGCCCTTTGATTCTCTAGAGTTAGACCTTCTCTGAAGCAGAGAATCAAGATTTTTGTAGTAATTCTCATCTAACTTGACTGCTTTGCTCTTGAGAAAGGGGAATAGTGTGAATGATTATATGGGAAAATATAAAAAAATAAAGAATGAGTGCTCATTTCTCTGCATAGCAGAAACATAAGCATGAATCTTTGCTTCTCTTACTGCTGGCAGCTCACTTTGGGAAGAAAATAAACCAAATTATCACTGTGAGGAACTTATTTCTGTCTGAAACCCCCTTCCCTGTGTCAGCACTCCCTGACTCAGTGCTGTGAGTGTACATGGATTAAAGACAGGCTTCAACTGTTTCTTATTTTATTATATTTAATTCTCCCATCATTGCTCTCTTAGATTTACACTGCACTGCCCAACTGCCAAGTAATTAAATGAAGATTTAAGGCTTGGAGAGATTTCCTGATATCAAAGCAAGTGCTGTGTAATCATATAACATGAAAGGGGGGGGAGAAGGAACCCACACATGGCTTTTCATAGATTTCTCATCTATGTCATTAGTGAAATAATTACCCAGTTTTTCTCCAGCTGTTACAGGCTCACTGGGCAGGGAGGGTTCACTGATTCCAAACTTGTTCACGGATCGCACACGGAAACAATATGATTTTCCTTTAATCAGATCAAAGAGTGCAAATCTTGGGGAATTAACTGGTGTGTCCAGATTAACCATTTGCCAGGTCTCACTGCCTGCAATGGACTGCAATGAAAAAGGTGATGATTTATATCTCATCTTGGAACTCGAGCTCAAACCCATCCCATCCTTAAACCCAAAACCAACCAAAACCCAGCAAACAAACAAAAAACCAGGCACGAAATGTATGGATTTCTTGCTGATGTATCCAAACTTTTCTTCCTTGGGAATGATGTGTGAAAGGAGATGGGTAGAGGACATTAATTAATCAGCAAAATGACATTAATTAATCAGCAAAATGAGTATTAGGGGACAGGAAAGTGAACCAGAAAAACTTGAGAAGTTCTTCACAGTTTTTCCACACTTAAGGGCTCTCAGGGCTCTTCCTGTTGAAACTCTTCTGTTATTTAAAACTTAATTGTTTATTCTTTGTTAATCATTACTACTTGAGTTGGAGTCAAGAGTCAGGATCATAACTCAAGTCCACTGTAGGGCTGGAGAGAGGCTGAACAAGCCCTTTTTGAGGTTGTAGCTCTCCAGTTATTGACACAGGGAACCATCTGAGGGAGAAATTATTCTGTTCTACCATTTCCCTTCCATGTGATAGAATTTTCTTACCTTTTCCACATAATAATTCAGTGGCTCTCTGCCTCTTGGGTCAGGTTCATCCCAGGCCAGAGCCACGTAATCTTCTCTCACCTCAGTTGCATGGACATTGGTGGGTGGCAAAGGAATTTTTATATGTCCTATGGAAGGTCAGAACAGACCATGCATTACTTCTTTTACAGTGGATGGTGTTTTCCTAATAGAAAATAAGATTCTTCAATATAAAAGAGGGAACTTCAACCTTATAGGGATAATTTTCTGATCCTTATGCATCTTGCAATCATGTTTTAATCTGTATTTTCCTAAGTGTGCTTTCTGCAGAGCTTATTGTTGTATAACACTCATCTCTGTCTGTGAGGATGGGTCTGTATAAATTAGAACTTACCTTCCAGGTCATCCTTGGAAATTTCTATTTTCCTCCCTTCATCATATGGAATAACTGTAATGTCAAACAGGGCAAGGTTATTCACTAAGAGAAGAAACAGAAGAGCACAAAACTGTGTCATTTCATGCATAATTTTGTACATTTCATTCCACGTGCAATGAAATATCCTACTTGATGTTTTAATCTTTTCCCATTCAGAGTAGTTCTGAGATGAGTTCAGCAGGGCAGGATGTTGCAGAGATATTTGTGAGCACAAGGAGGATCTGGACAAACTGGGTTCAGCCTCACTTTGCATCTAAAGAACACATCTCCCTCTTTTCAACACAAACCTGTCACTCTCTTCTCCTTGCTGGGGTCATATGTTGTAACTGGCTCACTGGCTTTTGAAGGGTGACTGACACCATTTTTATTCACAGCCTTGACTCGAAACTGGTAGGTCTGTCCTTCAGAAAGTCCCAGAACAGGGTATCTGCAGGTTTTCACAGGCTTCTCATTGCATGGGACCCACTCCTCTGAGCCAGCAACACACCTGCAATGAAACACAGCCCAGGGAGTTCCAAACATAGAATCATAGAATAGTTTGGGTTGGAAGGGACCTTAAAGATCATCGAGTTCCAACCCCCCTGCCATAGGCAGGGACACCTCCCACTACATCAGGCTGCCCTGTCCAGCCTGGTCTTGAACACCTCCAGAGAGGGGGCATCCACAACCTCCCTGGGCAACCTGTTCCAGCGTTTCACCACCCTCACTGGAAAGAATTTCTTTCTTATGTCTAGTCTAAATCTATCCCCCTCTAATTTATATCCATTGTTTCTAGTCCTCCCATCCGATATTATGTTAAAAATTCCTTCCCCTGCCTTTCTGTAGGACCCCCTCAGGTACTGAGAAGTTACTCTGAGGTCCCCTCTGAGCCTTCTCTTCTCCAGGCTGAACAACCCCAACTCCTTCAGCCTGTCCTCATAGGGCAGTTGCTCCAACCCTTTGATCATCTTCGTGGCCCTTCTCTGGACCCTCTCCAACAGCTCAATGTCCTTCCTGTGTTGAGGGCTCCAGAACTGGACACAGTAACTCCAGGTGGGGTCTCACCAGTGCCGAGTAGAGGGGTAAAATCCCCTCTCTGGACCTGCTGGTCACACTCCTCTTGATGCAACCCAGGATTTGGTTGGTGCCTTCTTGGCTGCGAGTGCACACTGCTGGCTCATGTTGAGTTTGTCATCAACTGACACCCCCAAGTCTTTCTTTTCAGAGCTGCACTCAAGCCACTCTCCACCCAGCCTGTGTCTGTGCTTGGGATTGCTTCCAGCCAGGTGCAGGACCTTGCACTTGGCCTTGTTGAACTTCATGAGGTTGGCTTGGGCCCACCTCTCAACATGATAATGAGGATTTTTTTTTGCTCACAGATGACTGACATACAGACCTTTCAATGTAGTATCCCAGGATGGGACTTCCTCCATCATCACTGGGTGCTACCCAAGAAAGAACCAAGCAATCTCTATTTACATCATGGCATTTCACATTGAGTGGGGATCCAGGTGCACCAGCTGTTTCTGCTGCAGCATCTGTAGAAAAACCCAGTGGTATTAATAGTTTTGTTTTCCTCTCTGTACCAAAATTTTCACAGAATCACAGAATATCAGGGGTTGGAAGGGACCTCGAGGGATCATCTAGTCCCATCCTCCTGCTGGAGCAGGAATACCTAGACCAGATCACAATATCCTTCAATGTCTTGATTTTGAGCTTCTAAATATTGCATCCCAACAATACAAGTCATATTTTCTAGAACAGAAATCACTACTGAAAATAATGATTTGGACATTTTGATAATTGTATCCATGAACAAAAGTAGGAGATGTTTTCTTATAGATGAGGTTGGGAGATGTTTTATGCCAAAGCATTGGAAAAGGAAACTGTTTAAATGGGGTGGGATGTTCTTATACCTCTAACAAAGACATAGGTGGTCTGCTCTTTGTATCCCTCCAGTGAGGGCACACGGACAGTGTAGAATCCCTCATCTTCTTTATAAGCACAGAACACTGTCAGAGAAGCCTCCTGCTCTTGCTGCTTGAGTTCCTGATGTTCTGAGCTCTGCAGCAGCTCACCTGTGGAGCAGGAGAAGGGGTAAAGGCTGAGACAAGAGTTGTGTATTTCCCAGTGCACAAACACCCACACAGCAGGATGGGAGGGATGTAGAATCATAGAATGGTTTGGGTTGGAAGGGACCTTAAAGATCCTCTAGTTCCATCTGCTGGGACACCTCCCACCACCCCAGGTTGCTCAATGCCTCATCCAGCCTGGCCTTAAACACCTCCAGGGATTGAGGGGGCATCCACAGCCTCTCTGGGCAACCTCTTCCACCCTCACAGCAAAGAATTTCTTCTCTTCTCCAGCCTAAATCTTCCTTCTCCCAGTTTGCATCCATCACTCCTAGTCCTGCCATCCTGTGTCCTATTCAAAAGTCCTACCCCAGCCTTTCTGGAGCCTTCTGAGAAGCTCCTCTGAGGTCCCCCATGAGCCTTCTCTTCTCCAGGCTCAACAACCCCAACTCCTTGAGCCTGTCCTCAGAAAGGAGGTTCTCCAGCTTTCTCATCATCTTGGTAACCATCCTCAGGACCTTCTCCAACATCTTCTTTATGTTGAGGGCTCATATGAGTTCTGCTCCATGATTTCTACTCACTAATAAGTCAGACACTTCCCAAATTATTCCTGTGCCTCCACGCTGTAGCCATGGACCCTAACATGCTTTGTTGCTGGGCCTCACTGTCTCCTCTGCACCCAAAAAGCCTGGTCCTTGTCCTGAATTTGAATTCAGCTTTGAATTCAAATAGTTTATTCCTAGAGGTGAGTGTGTATAAAGTGATGTGTTGCATACAAACCATCTCTGAACCAGGTGATGTCCCGTTGGTGTTCAAGTAAATCAGAAGAGAAGAAACAGGAGAGGGTGAAAGGCTCCTTTTCTCTTGAAAATAATGGTTTCAAAGGAAAAGCAAAACCTGCTTCTCTGGCCAGAAGGGATCCTGGTGAAATACAAGTCAGATGATAAAGGGATTTCCCAGATCCTTCCTCCTTGTAGAATTTTTATTGTCATTTATTTAGAATGCTTCTTCAGCCTTGCATTTTTCATATGCAGTCAGGCTAAGAGAAGAAATAGAATCAAATTGCTTCAGGCTTTAAAAATAAATAACAACAAACAGGCATTTACTCACTTCTGTATATTTCTGAATCAAATCCTGACTCCTTTCCATAATACTCTGCAAGCCAAGAAGAAAATCCATTTAGCAGCTCTCATGACAGGGTTTATCTTCTCAAAAACACAGAGTGATGCTCAGCAAACTCTTATTTTTCCCTCAAATCAGCTTTTGATGTGAAATTTCAAAGTATCATTAGGTGGTAAAACATGAATTCATTTGGCAGGTGATGCCCTTCCCAAACAACTGAGGATGCATCTCATAGAATCATTATCTCATGGATTCCAGCTTGCATCTCCCCTCTTCCCATTTCATAGAATCATAGAATAGTTTGGGTTGGAAGGGACCTTAAAGATCATCGAGTTCCAACCCCCCTGACATAGGCAGGGACACCTCCCACTAGACCAGGCTGCTCAGTGCCCTGT
>VZTY01014741.1:2180-61038 GCA_013400935.1 Turnix velox | reverse complement strand
TTTTAAAAACTTTTTATTTTTCCTATAGTTCAATTGCTATAGAAGTTGGAAAATTTTTGGGAAGGACTATGAAGGTAAATAAGTACATTTTCAGTTGCAGTGGTTTTAAGTGCTTTCATTTGGTGATACTCACAGATATCTCTGAGAATGAAGTCTAAAGAAGATTAAAAAATAGAATCGCATTGGGAAGGCATGTGACACAGCAAGACCAAAGTTACTCCTCAGCTTCTGATACACCTCATTGTGTGTAACTTTTTGGAGAACTAGAACTGACAGTTTGCATTTCAGAGCAAATGTCTACTCATTTACAACAGTCTCATCCCCATTAGAGCCTGTGACCAAAGTCAACAAAATGTCCTCCTGCAGTGCAGTGACCAGTGACCGCGTTATCTCACTCCTTCTGGAATACTTTGTTTTTCCTCTTGAAAGCAGTTGATTTTGGCCTCCTTTATTTTTGCAAAATATTTTTTAAAATGTGTAATTGTTATATTGTGAGCTCTAAGAACGCCTCTGAAGAACTCAGCACCAATGAGAAATAAAAAAGAGAACAGACAAAAAAATCAAACAAACCTCTGTTGTTCTGCTACTTGATACCTTAAAAGAATAAAATTTAGTCCTGACTAACAGATTATTTTATGCTCTTGCCTCTGAACTCAGAGGGAGATTGGTCCACTTCCAAGGTTTTTGTGGCTGATTATTTAAACCAAATTATTCATAAAGTCTTCATGATATGGTGTAGGCTATGGTCTATGAGCGTTCTTTTTTTTAATAAGGGAAGATTATCCCTGTGGTCAGAGAAGAATTGGTACTTTCATTCCCTTTATGGTCCTCTACATACTGTGAATATAATATTTTGCTGCTAAGTATGTGAGTAGATAATTAATTTTTATTCCAGAAACTTTCTAATCTACTTTTTACAGAAACATGGATATTTTTTAAGAAATCTTAGCCTAAAGTCTCCCATTTGGGTTACTCATGTTTATCACCAATATATTTGTACTTTATGGTGGCTTTAATAAGCAAAAATCTCTGATTTGCATTCAGATGTAACTCATTTATTTGCAAAGATAAATGTCTTTCTGTACTCTGGTAAGTTAAAAATCAAATTTCCATAATGCTTAAACCTAAATTCTATATTAAGAGGCTTTAGTAAAGTTTATATAACCTTTAGATTGCCAGATGTCTTGCAAAATCTGCTCAAAGAAGTTTTTTGGATTATCTCTTGATTACAATATATTTTGTGATTTTTTCTGCTGTTCTTTTCTCTGAACATNCTTGATTACAATATATTTTGTGATTTTTTCTGCTGTTCTTTTCTCTGAACATTTTAAAGCTGCAGATAAGAGGAGAATATTAGTTTCTAGTATCTTGCTTCGAAATAAACAGAAGAGAGTTGATTGTTTGTCTAAAACTATGCACTACAAACAAATACAGTGCAAGATATTGTACTCATTTCGCTTGTGTACTGCAGAATATAAACAGATTAATACTCTATCTGTGAATATTTATAGTAACACACAGTGGAGCTCTTAAATTTTATTCAGTGCTGACCAGGTAACTATAATCAGTTGGTTGGAACAATATATTTCTACCTTTTTCTGTAATGCCAGCAGACAAAATATTATGAAAAGGTCTCTGGGCAGTTGGCTGTCTTGATCAACTCTTCCTGCAGTTGCAGAAATGGCCATGTGGCATAGTCCTTTAATCAGTGTAGGCTGCCAAGGGAAGTGGTTGAGGCATCATCCCTGGAGATATTTAATAGACATAGTACTTAGACATTATGATTTAGTGATGTTTTTTGTCAGAGTTAGGTTGCTGGTTGGATTTGATTATCTGAAAGGTTCCTTCCCACCAAGATGATTCTATGATTCTATGGTATTTAAGAAGGGTTTTTTTGTATACATTTTAGGATAAACAATGACAATTAGTTATCCATGAGTGAGAACACACAGAACAACTACCCAGCTATATGTATGACCTGATACCAATGCAAAGACAACCTATGCAAAGAACATAGTAAAATGCAAGTGGGTTTTAAACTGACACTAAATATAAGTTCTTGTGGAGAAACTGAAGAATAATACTATTGACCCAATGATAAAACATTCAGTTAATCTGCTTCTAGGATGGCAGGGTAAAACTGAAAAATATGGACTGCTTTTTAAATTGTGGTGCACTTATCTTTCACAGTTTTACGTTACTCTGGGTAAACTTCATGCAGGGCAAAGAAGAAGCATACAAAGCATAAAGAGGAGCTGTGCAAAATGTTAGCTTTCTCAGGATAGACAGTTTTAAGGCAGGGAAATTAAGCTAGGCATCTTGCTTGAGTCCTAAGTGTCATGCTGCACACTCCTTGTTTTAAAATGGCAAGGCACGTATTCATCCTGTAACTACTGAAAAGCTTTTATGTTGCAAGATTTTTCCATTTTTTTTTTTACATACTTTTCCCACTTTTTTTTCTGAGTGTAATGTAATGCTCATATTCTCAGAAATCTCAGACTGGCTTAGAATCTGATAGCATGGTCTGAACCCCACCAAAACCTACTGGTGTAGCATATAAAATATCCTTCATCATCTCCTGGCATCAAAAGTGGCAGCTGCAATTGTTTTCCAGGTAACTGAGGTTTCTGAAAGAGGTTGTGATTATTTATCTCCGGGGATATTTTAATTCAGCATGAATCAAAACTGACATTGCTACATGGGGCCCAGGTGAGAAGTCTAGTTGTCACAGTATGAAGCATTCTTTATTAGCAGCTTTGTCTGAGAAAGAAATGAGTAATCATCTTGCAAGTACTTTATATTTTGTCTTCACTGTATAGCTCTAACTGACAAAATACTTCAGTGCTAATTGACTGCAAATGTTAGGTCTTATTTCTGTTTTCCCCACCTCCTGAACTGAGCATGTCATCACACTCTTAATTGCTTCCCATTCAAGCAATATTTGTCATTTATCACTACTATGTAATCTACTGTTTAATCGCTACTACTTGAATCTACCTTGTAATTTCTGCTGTCAAATAAATCAATGCATAGCTGGAGTATGGCAACCTATGGCAAGGAAAATGTTTTGACTGCTGAATTTAAAAGTCACCAGGTAAAATGTTATACCAGATACTGAGACCAGCATTGAAGTATCCCCTCAAATGGGGAAGTTTTGGGGTTTTCAGTGGTTTCAGTGCAGAGGTATGTATACATGTCTCAGTATTTAGGACTCAGTTCACCTCAATTTTTATATGTTTGTTTTACACACTTCGGTTGTTGAATCAATGTTCAAAGTCCAGTCAGGAGGTTATAGATTTTTCAGGGACAGGAAGGATTGAACCTAGTCTTCACATTTACTAGGCAAACACTATATTCTTGCATATTGCCCAGAAAGTGAGCTCAGCTCTAGTCCTAAAACAGTGATGGCAACTAATGCTGCTAGATAGCAAGAGGCCTAATTTTATTGTAGAGTAGTGTTGTTTTGGGATATTGTCTCAACACTCTAGAAGCCAGATAGAGTCCTACTCAGATGTGTAAGGGTTGCTGTCTGTTTAGCATTTTTCAGGGCACCAGTATGTGCTATCTGTCTAGACTGCACAGGAAAAAGGACTGTAGTACCAGTGCAGGGTTTCCCTACACTGTTCTTGCCAGGATTTTGCCAAACAGAAGTATTTGGAAAGTAATCTTTCATCACTGCAGCGGGTATGCTGAATGCAGCTGTGGTTGTGCTATTCAGGAATTACTTTTGCTGGCTTATTTATTGTCACTGGCAGGATGGAGTAACAACTGCTATGGGAAACCTTCTTCTTTTGGTTTCCTTTTTGACCCCTGGTCTCAGTTGCAATCCTGTAACTGTGGCTATTGGGAAATGCCTGGCTTGGATATATCATTGGACTGGAGCAACTCTGCACATGCATGAGTGTAGAAAATGAAAGAAAGGGACCTTTGAATTTCGGCATAATTTCACTTAGACATCATTGCTGTCATATTTATACCTGATTTAAGTGTGATAAGTCTGAGAAGCTAAACCTTGGTTTGCCTGAGGAAAGCAGGAGCATTGTGTTTTAGCTTTGTGTTCCAGCTCAAGGTGCTGTGGGTCCAGTTTGCCCGAGGATGTGGTTTAGCCCAGGGATGGGACAGCAGCAGCTCCATTCTCTGTCTCCGGTTGTGCTCCATGTCTCCTTATATGAATGTTTATAACTCTTGTGGAGTCAAAGTCATAGGGAATCACCTTGATTACTAGTTCCACTACCTGGCAGCTGCTGACTGCAGGGTAACATTAAGCCAAACTGCAATAAAAGCATCAACTTCTTATGCCACACAATACAAAACAATTCTTAGTACATGACTAGTATGAAGTTTGCAAAATCTAGTGATTAATGTAAAGAAAATCAAGGGCCAAAATGACAAGAATTTTAAGGAAAATCTTAGCATCTCCTACCCCTGCACAACCCAGTTGTCGTTCAGTGGCTGACAAGGATTTGCTGCTGTTTTGTAACCTGACATGGACAGAAAGGGAGTAGATAGTCTATTTCCACCCTCCTTCCATCACCTCTTTTCTGTCTCTGGGTTTAGTATTTTTATCTTTTAATACTATTCATGCCTATGTCTGCTACCTTTGACCATAAGACAATAGCCAGTCTCTTTTGCTTGGCCCGATGCAACCTGCTGCTGACCAGGTCATTCTGGAAAGTGTAATCAGCATCAGAACATCAATCTTGTTTCAGGCACTACCTTACTTTCTGAAAATAAAAAGATTTCTGCCAGCTATCAGCCTGATGGTTTGTGATGGAAGGAAACAAAGACCCAATATGATGCTGTGGTGAGGAGCATGAGTGTCCTCTGACCATACCTGATCTGAAACTGCTGGGTTTGGAAATGTGGCTTTTCAGTACACCAAGCTGGCAGCTACTTCATACTGGCATGATGAAAGAAAGCAAAATATTTTGGTCACACACAATATCTTCATAATGAGCACATTGGAAAAGTTGACAAAATCCAGGAACTATAGGCTGAGCATATGGTTGGCCTGGCTAACCTGCTGAATTTGTTGGAGGAACTTTCAATTGTATTTCAATTATATTGCTTTCAATTGTTGACACACTCCTTTGTGTTCAGCACTTCTGCAAGTGCCTTCTGCAAGGCAGCTTCTATAGAGCAGATTCTTCTGTGTCTATAAAGGTTATTTGCTATAAAGCAGACTCATCAGGGTTATGCTGTTCTTTCTTGTACTATTCAGTGATCAGTGATGTAAGTGCCTTAAGAAACTTTGATCTTTTCTTGAAGTTGAGCCAACAAAATGGAGCAAGCTTAGCAAAAACTTTCACATCCTGGTTCATACTTGCTTGTTTATCAAGCATAACTCTGCAGAATTCAACTGAACTCCATCTGCCTATTTAAAAAGCAAATATGGTACTAAAATATCTAAGTATCAGATACAAATTACCATAACTGGCATCCATATGGCAATTTTTGGAACAGAAATGTAAAAAATTCATGGCAAAAACTCATTAAAAAATAGGACTGAATATTTTAGAAATATTTTTTCAAAAGTTCTAACAAAATGTAGCCAGCCTTCTTGACATAAAGTTTCAAGAAAAATCAATTTCCAGCTTTGCATAACATAGAAATGCCCTTTAACCTTATAAACTATACTTGTTAAAATAGCTAATAAACAACAAGATATAGAAATAACAGAAATTCTTCTTTTTTCCAGTCTAAACATATTCAAGATTGGGTTCTATCCAGCTGGTCTTCTGAATTATCAGAATGTATATGCATTTTGAGACACTGTAGATGCACTCATGGTTGGGAAAGAAAGTTAGTTTGAGGCAATGTGGGAAGAGAGGAAGCAGGAGAAAGAGTTGGAATGGAAATATCAAATGTAAAAGTGAATAAAATTTTTCTTTCAAATTACTCAACTGGAGAGTGACAGGAAAAGTTTCACGTTTAAAAGACCTTTTGTTTTCTGAAACTTTTCAGCATCTAACAGTCCTGGATTATATTAGAAACTCTTCTAGTTCTTTTAGCTATGCTGTAATTTTCATGAGAGGCAGACAGCTTAACAATAATACTTAACATGTCATGCAGTTCTTCAAAGTCTTGCACAAATACTAAGAAAGTCTCTAGAACATCAGAAAGAAAATCAGAGTTAAACACAGCTGCATCTTAGTTAATTTTTATAAATACATGCATTTGCAAGAGACATGTAATTAAAACTAGGAGGAGAGAATTCTGCTCATGCTGTGGAGTGCAGTTGTCAGTCAAACCATTTTTAGACCTTGGTCTGAGGCTGTGTCTCTGCATTATACTTTAGATTGACAGGCAAAATCCATCTCTGGATGCAATAGTCTATTTTTGTATAATAATGTGGGTTTTGATTGGCAACTCAACAATGGCAGAATTCAGCCATCCATGTATACTTGTTATGCCCTGATTATCTACTGCCCTACCTCTCTATTGCAGTACTCACCCAAACTTAGTAAAATGGATCCAGTGCTCCACTATGCACAACCAGCACAGTCCAAAGGATATAAACATCAAAATAAGAGTACTAAAACCCAATAAAATATAATAAGATTATATAAAAAATATAATAATCTACCTTCTCTGACTGATTGGCTGAATAGTGTGACTGGTGTTTCCAAGCCTTTTACAAAGGCTGTCTTTGGTAGTATAGCCCTAACATTGACTATAATTTCAAGTATCACACAAAAGAAGCCCAGAGAGATATGTGAGTGAATGAATTTGAAACATTCTGTAATGGGGTAGTCCATATGGCATTTGTATGTTGGAGGCAACATGTTGCATGACAGCAACAAATCCAAACAGTTCTGAGTTCCACAGTTTGACATTCTCTGCTTGGTTTCCTCTCAGCAAATTGTTGCTTTGGTCTCCAGGCAGGTTATTCTCAGATTTTTAACGTTTAAAATATCAAACTTGTGGGATTCTGCTCTACTGTGGACAGAACATTGGCTTCGCTTACTAGATCTCAGCTTGTATTGTGGTAATAGAAGTATTTGCATTCTGAGGGATTTGATGCATTTTGAAATGCACTTAGGTTTTATAAGTCTGCCAGATAGTAATATGGTAATTAATTTACATGTGATTTTTAATGGCAGGTGAGTTGTGCTCTCATCTCTTGAAATGTTCTCATCAAATTCAAGTCACTCTTATGCACTTCCTTTAGTTTCAATAAAGAGACAGAGAGAGACAGAATCAGAACTATATCATTCATCTCAGGCAATTTCTGCTGTGCTCCTGTGTCTTTGGGTACTCAGTTCTGTTGCAGGAGATCCAGGGGAAGGTCACAAAAATGATCAGAAGAAATTGTTTTCCTACAAGGCTTGCAGAGAGAGTTAAGGTTGTTTGGCATGGAGAAGAAGGCTTTAGGGGGCTTTTACCATCATAAAAATTTGTGTCACTGGGGACATTTATGTTATTGGAGATGTCTCTTCAGAACAGCTTTATGCAAGAAACTAGTGGACCAAAGAGACAAAATTGCAGGTGAAGACAGTGTGGGAAGTGGAGGAAGTGATGTTAACTGCATTATAAAAATTCAGGATGTACATATACATTTGCTCTTCCAAATTGCTATGCCAAATATGCAAAAATAACATGTAATTTGTAAGTTAAGGAAAACACAGTTGCAAAATTCTCTCTCTGAATGATTAGCTCTACAAAAAATGAACAAAGAGCTTCAAAGTAATAGAAGAAAGGACTCATAGCAAAGAATGATAAGCTCTTTGGGCCAATAAGTACAAAATTGTAAATAAAATTGTCAAGAGTCAAGTGGATGTTTATGTAAATATTGGTAAATGTTTTTCAGTTTTATGAATAAAAGACAGTGAGGAAGGAATAAGAGAGGTTGCTATTAAGAGACATTTACAAATTATGTGGAATATGACTAGAAAATAAAGTAAATATTCTGCCTCACTTTGCAACAAAAGCACAGGTGGAACTGAGAGGATGGACATTAGGAATAACTGTGAAGAAAAAGACACAACAGTGGTAGATGGCAAATGTGGTATGCTCCAAATAGATGGGCCATCAGAAATTGGGAAAAATGTCTAAGACAGAAAAGACAAGGACACCAAAAATGGGACAAAGGCTGAAGAACTAGTATAAAGGAAATTGAGTGAAAATTAGTATGGAACTCTGCAAAGTTTTGTACCTAAAAGTAGGATGAATATAGAAAGCTCCTTGAAAGGAAACCAGAAGAACTTATTTACCAGAGAACAAGGGAAAATAAAATTACTCTTACTTCACTTGTCAGGACAACCAACAATAAAGAAGATAAAAGAAACTATTGGTGCTAAAGAACATGTTGGCTCAAGTGCAAAAGGCTACAGTATTTTCCATGACCTAACTGATCTTCGATGAAGTAATGAAGAAATTAGAGAAAACTCTAAATGTCCTGGATTCTGAAAGAGTCTGTCTACAAGACAACAGGGTGATAAAAGATATATGCTTTAGTAAAGATTTGTAGAGTAGAGGGAGTTAGAATGTACTGAAGAATAAAGTGAAGGGTGGCAATAATTCGGGAAATTTTGAGAGCAATGCAGAATGACAGAGCTCCATCCACATCTAACATACACTGAAATATCTTGACTACTAACAAATACCTGTTAGGCAACTGAATCACTCTTCTGTGATGCAGATACCTCCGTGAGAGCAATTTCCTCATGGCTTTCCTTTAATTCATTTGAGAGCTCCAGTTGCATGTATTAATCTGTGTGAACTGCAAAGAAGGATCATAGTAACTAGCTCAGTTGCAGATACTGTCATAAAGTTGGATGAGAAGAGATACATTCAGTTTGTACACTTCTCAAGTATTTTAAAACTCAAAGCAAGTGCCTAGAAAAGCACACTAAAGCTATGGTTATTAATGGAGATTGAATTAAAATGTTGCCAGTCTTCCACTCAGTCAAAGGCAGCAGATATAGCTCTTCTGGCAAAGAAGAAATGGTTTAAACTGCAGCAAGGATGATTTATATTAGCTACCCAGCAAACTTTTATAATAGGTAAACTCTAGAAAAGGCTGTGTTGTGGCAAGATGCACTATTTCTTACAAAAAGCAGCCTTGCAAACAGTGTCAAAGTGTTTCAGGATCAGTTAGATACCAGGTTGGCAGATAGTGATTCGGATGATCTTCTGTATCTCTGCCTGCACTACTTTTTAAATTTTCTGCAGTTGAAATCATATCAGACTTGCAAATCATTATTTTATTTATTGTTTCTGGTTTTCTATGATCTTTGAAAAATTGTGCACCTTCTTGCTTCATAATCTTAAGTATTTTTATTCGCCCAAACATTGAAAGTGAGGTCTAATAATGAAGACAGTATATATCACTTCTTACCTACTTGGGATTACATCCATATGGCTTCTGCCTTCCTCCCCTGAAATACCTACTTTGATTACTCAAGCCAATTCCAATGTAGTATATCTTCTCTATTTCCTGCAGTTGTTAAATGTTGCGTTGAGACTTGCCTTCAGCACTTAGGTTTTCTCTAGTGTTTTTGACATGAAACAATGAATATCAGTTAGATTTCTACTGAGATGAGAGATTTTCATTTTTATTTGTGCAGAGAGTGTACAGAGGACCCTGCACACTTTTTATACCTACTGAGTTTTGTGAAAAAGTCTGCACTGATTTATCTTCAAGTCCTTTGAGTTTTACATTAGTATTTAAATTACAATGAGAAATTTGTGTGAAGAGTGTTTTATTTCTCCCAATGAAAACCTTGTGAATGAAACTTTTGGAAGAAAAAAAATTCAGGTAGCATTCTTAAACTCTGCTCTTGCTCTTTATCTTGGTAAAGGCAACAGTGCTTCTAAAAGTGTATCAGCTGCCTAAGGCTGCATACCTCATCATACAAAATGATGGGAAGTATGTTCTTCGTTGCAACTTCATTGCAACAATCTGCAATGGTATGCAGAGACAAGTATAGATATTGCAGGTCATATATTCACACTAAATGAGTAATTGTTGTTTGTCCATATTCTACTTTATAATCTGGTGAAGGCTGCTTTTGAAGTGCCACCACGTGCTGTGTATTTGACTTGTCATCTTGTTTTCCTGCAGCTTTGTGGAAAGATCTGTGTGCCTCTTTGTACTTAATCTCAGGAAAATCCTAGTATTGACTGATGCCTCTTAGTGCCCTCTAAGTCATATCTTATCATGGGGTTTGAGCCGTTTGGAACAGCTCATTCTTTTTCCCCTTTGTATGCCCAGTTTTTGAAGTCTGTAGTGCTCTCACATTCAGTCCTGTGAATCATAGAATGGTTTAGGTTGGAAGGGACCTTAAAGATCATCTAGTTCCAACCCCCCTGCCATGGGCAGGGACATCTTGCACTAGATCAGGTTGCTTGATGTTTCATCCAGCCTGGTCTTGGATGTCTCCAGGGATGGGGCCTCTACCACCTCTCTGGGCAACCTGTTCCAGTGTCTCACTCTCTCATGGTGAACACTCAAATCCTTCCATTTCCCCCCCCGTTTAACTCTAGGCAGATTCCACATACCCCTTTTTTCCCCCACCTCCTGCCTCTGCCAACCCTTTACCAGCCCATTTTCCCCCAAATCCCACACACCTGAGCTTCACTGGAGACTCCTCCCCCCCCACCTGTTCCAAATCAGCCCCCTCCACCCACTCTCCTATTTAACACCAGTGGGGAAGGGCAGCAGCCACCATTTGCCCCCCCATGGGGCCTGAGGGATGCTCCTCCTGGTGTCTCTGCTGCAGGACATCACTGGTGAGTTGCATTTTCCAAAGGGACATGGTGGGAGGAGAAAGGCCGGGGGGCCTGCTGGCCCCCCAGCCTGGTTAGGCAGGGGGAGGGATCGGTGGGAGGGAGAGTGATGGATTTGTGTTCTCATCTCTTGCCTTAATGCTCTGATGACACTCGAGTTAGTGCATTTTCTCTTGCAGTGACTGTGTGAAATCTCAAACCCCAGGGAAAAGAAGAGGCAACATGAAATCATCATGAAAGCTTGTATGCTTTCAAAGGCTTATAGCAAAAGCTGTTATGGACTAACTGCCACATTAAATTATTGCAATAAGTTTTGAACACTCCCTAATATTTCTTTATGCTATTATTGAAAAGGCTGTAAGCATTATCCCTTTTAAACCTAAATTCCAGCGGATCTGAATATAGCTGCCTTCTGAATTCCTAGCTTATATCTTCAAAATAAAGTTATCTTAATTTCTGTACACATCTGTGTTGTATCTGTTCTCAGGAACTAGGGATCACTAGACAGGACAGAACAAGGGATGGTGCGTGGCGTTCTGAAATTTTATTTTTTCCAAGGATGGTGAAAGCTGTGATGCAGAGTTTTAAATAAAAAAACAGGCTAATCTTTCTTGCACAGAAACTGCCAAGCATTTTCTGAGATAAGGTAATTTAGAAGGATGTTTTTAGGTCTATTTAATCCTAACTCTAGAGAATGGATTATCTAACTTTTAAGGGCTCCTCTGACACCTCTTTTTTTTTTTAATTTTTTTTCCCTCTAGTAGCTGTAATCTATCTGCTTGCACTGTCTTTAAGAGTGCCTAATCCTTCTTGGAATTCCTGCAAAGTTTTGCAAGTCAAATCTACAATGAACTGGTGTAATCATAGAATACCAAGTTTGAAGGAAATCCAAGGATCATCTGGTCCCACCTTTCTCAGCAAAAGCACAACTTCTAAGGAAATATTTCCACCTATCTGTGGTTTTCTGATTGCTTTGGTTTCCTTTCTTTCCCTTTTTGTAAAAAAGGGGGCATGTAGGAATGTCTTATCTTTGTTTAATAAATTAAACATAATTTTGTTTAATAAATTAAAATTCTTCCACCCCACTTCGCTCAAAATGAAATGTTGTCCACGTTACCAAAGATAATGACAGTATATAAGGATTAGAAAGTCGTTCTAATTTAATTTACCCTTCAATATTAGTCTAATAATTTTTTAATCCATTCCATTTTTGCTCTCTATGATTTAGTTATCCAAATCCAATTGCATTTATTTCCACTTAATCAGTTATTTTGGGGTCCAACCCAAGACTGTCATTTCTGATAGCTGATTTTCCAAAGGGTTTTAAATCAATTTAATTAATTTGATGTAATCTCTCCAAGAACTTCTGAGATGTTGCTTCCTACACCAATTAGCCTCTCAAATTACTGGCATGTGTTTTTTAAGAAATTTCCTATGCACATAGCTGTTAAGTTCACAGTCCTTTGATAGCTGAGCGAACTTACAAATTATGGCCCGTGTATTTCTGCTCTCCCTTTCTGTTAATGGTTTAAATTCAGGTAGCTGTTTGCAGAACAGGATCACAGAGGATGTCAAAGGTCTATTTGGCATTAATGGCATCTAGCTACTTTGAGATAAATGTCTGCTTAACCCAAAATTTTAGTCATTTATCAGACTAAGACGGGGAACATGCACCAAAATCTATGCTTAGTCTTACTTAACATTGTTTATTTTTCTTTGGATAACATTTAGATACTTTGTGTATTAATGTACATATCTGTGTGTGTGTATGTGAATGCATAAAATCAGATTTAGAAACATGCATATAAACTATGTCTAAATAATACTGTATACAACTGTGTTTTGTTAATACTTGCAATACTATTGCATGCCTACAGTATCTGGAATGTTATCAGCTTTACACCTCTATAAATTTATGATCTCCTGTTGATTCAAAGACTTAATTAGAATAGATTAATAGAACAGCACCTCAGTTTCTTATTATGATTCTTTAAGACAGAAAGAGTAGCTTAGTACAACACAGAAGAGTGAGAACAGGGCAGACCTGCTTGTGAGGTTTTTGTCCTACCTGGGAGTGGAAAATGGGTTGGGGGCGTAAAAGAGACACTTATTGGATGTAGAGGAAGCTACCATGTGACAAACCATAGATCATGGTGGTATATCAAGATGGTGATTTGATGGTGGTTTCATGGTGTTTTTGTGTGGTTAAACTTAAGTTACATTTAACTGCTGCACACAGGAAACTACCTCTCTTCAGCCTTAGAGGGCTTTAGCAGATAAAGGACAGATACTCCCCCTAGTGTCCTATTATTTAGAGCAGAATAAAGTTCAATCTCCTTTTTGGACGTTGACTGTTATCTCCCTTTATTTCTCACATTTATGCTGATTCCAGCCTGGCTTTTAAAATGCTTTAAACCTCAATTGCTCCAGATTGATTGCACTGGATTGAAATAGGAACTTCTTTCCAAAAGTCTCCTTTGAATCAGGAATGGGACTGATCGTAGCAATCATTTATAGCTTTGTAAGACTTCAGCAGCCCACTCAGAAGTCAGAGGTGCTCAGCACTATAAAGAACATGGAGAAAAAGACAGACCCTGCTGGAAGAAACTTACTCCATATGTGATGATGAAGTGAAATTTCCTATAGCTCAAAGGAAGTAAACTACACACTCATGCTGGGATCTCAGGTGTTGCTGGCTGATAATTAAATGCACATTTGAGGGGTTCAGAGGCCTAAAGAGAACCAAGATCCCTTAGGATCTCAATTAATTGTGCCTGATGCCTTACTCCCTTCACAAGACCCTGGCTCAGGAAAAAGCTTTACTGTGCTGTTTGCTGGAGGTCCAAGGTTAGTTTTAGTTTGTTTTTTAACACTGTCTAACTTTGAGGAAAAGCTAAGCTAATTCTTAGGCCATATCACTGGAAATGTTTTTCAGTCTTGCAGTAAAGGCTGCTTGAGTTTCTTTTTGATGCAAAATCTGCAAAAAGAAACATTTCTGCCTGACTTGGTTGCAAATATCTAAAATTATCAATACCCCAATTCTTAAGCAAGTTTGACCCGAGCAGCTGTTGTCTTCAGTATTATGTTCCTGTAATTCTTTGTGTAGAGCATTTTTCTGTTTAAGTCAGGGGGTTAAGAAACTTTGATTTTTCATATAAACACCCTTCATCAGGTGCAGATGGATTGATTTAGCTGGAAGCAAGAAAAGATTTTGTCCATTACTGGATATTCACTATGTTTCCATGTGGAAGCCCAGGGAATAGAAATATAACATAAAGTGTCTGATATCCAATTATCCAAGACAGAGAAGTGAAGTACTATATCTGAGCAATTTATGGAATTGGAAACTTCTGACTTTGTCTCTGAGAGACTGAGAACATAGGAGAAATTTAGAGAAAGCCCTGAAAAAATATCTTACTGACAACAGCCTCCAACTGTATAAGATAACTCAGAAAGGAATAAAGGGAAATAACTGGGCACATTGCCATTTAACTAGACCTTTTCCCCAGGATGTTTGCAGAACCCAACTGGACATTTGCGAAATCATAATGAACATGAAACAAAGTTAGTCTTTCTCTGAAGTGTCTCAAAACATAGCAAGTTGTAACTTCCAGATCACTTTTTTTGTCAGGAATTTTTTACTTTGAGAACAGAGGTGCCTTCCTTCTTCCAGTGATGCTTCACTTGCATGACTTGCCATCTGTATACAGTCAAACTGATTGTCTCTCCTACGTTGTTTGGTTGGTGGATGAGCATTTTTCATAACCCCTCATCCTTTTCTCATCTGATTAGCCCTGGAGAGAAGAGTGATAGGTTGTGATTTCCAAAACAGCCTTTTAACACTTCTGGGCACCAGCTAAGAGGAAGATGTCAGTCTTCTGAAGTAGCTGTTGGGGTCACCCGGTTCACAAGCTGCTATGGTAACTGACTGAGCATCCTATCAGGTGAGAGATGGGGTTTTCTTCTGTCTCATACAGCACTGAGCCATGCAGGGACCACATAAGCTCCCAGACTGGAAAGCAGGGTAGTAGGAAAGAATCCCCAGAGCCAAGTGGAAGCTTTGTGACTCAGGAGTTCCTGTTTGTGAAGTAAATGTGGAATGGAAAACATTAGGTACTACTTTGGTTATAGAAAAAGAGGCAGGGAGGCAAGTCTAGTATGAAGCTCAAGGTAAAAATGTCAGGCATAAACTGGTGCACAGGATGCAGGAGGAATGGAAGAGGCAAAAGAAGCATATGAAATAGAGAAGGAATGAAAAAATGGAATATAGTAGGGAAGTGGTGGGTGTTAAGATCAATTAAATACTTAGGTCTTTTAAATATATATTTTAATATCTTCCTACCTAACTAGAAAAAGTTAGTGCTAGAAAAGAGTGGTTATGTTCTGTAGGAATTGGATAATTGCTGCCAGGGGTAAACTTGATCTCCCCATGCTTCCCTTTCTCAGCTGTAGATTAAAAAAAATAAATCAGCCTTGCAGGGGCGTGAGGAGGTCCAGCTTGCCGAAATCCTTGAAATTGCTTCAGGTGATAGCAAGAGCTAGTCTTTTTCAGGAGAAGAAGGATGATGGAACCATTCTCTTCCACCATCCTGGGGAAGTATTTCACTCCCTTCAGCAAAGCTCACAGTCTATTCCTGGGTTCGTATGCTTTCACTTTGCTTTGAATATAAGCAGACATGGAGAAGTAGGACAGACATATTGCCACAAAGCTTTCATCTTCCAATTTTGCTGACCTTCATTTGTTCCTATTTTACTTGCATCTAACTGCAGCTATTTCACAGTGCTTTGTATGCAGCCTTTTTGGATGAGATCCTACAGCGAGAACATGCTCCAGGTTCTGTAGTCATAATAACCATGTCATTTACTTATCCAAAGTTGCTCAGATATAATACTGTTTTCTTTAATAGATATATACTGCAGTGAAACAGTTGAAATCCACGTGGCAAAAGACATATTGCCAGTTATTTCAAAGGGGCGCAATCAAGTTTTCCAATTTTCCAGTTTAAATTTGCAGTATCCTTCTTTATTCCCTATACTTTGTCACAGGTAATGCTTTGAGTATACATCTGCTTATGTGGCTTTGTTATTTAGGTGCAGCAGTGACTTTCCAGCTCAGGTTACTTCACTACACTGCCATTTGTGTAGTGATTTCTAACTCTATTCTGAACTCATTTAAAGGTTTCAGTTTTATAATATGGAGCTGTATTTAAACTGACATGAACAGACGCTGATATTTTTTTCTCACAAGTCATCGATGCAAGAAATATTTGTTTCAGTCTTGTATACTTGTTCTTCCTTTGGATCACCAACTTGAACAATTCCAACTGTGAACAAATGTCATCTTACAAAAGCCTGGTTCACTATTTCATAACACATCTTGCATCCTTTTCCATAGGTCCTCAAAGGTAAGACTTTTCTCCTTGTGAGCACAGCCTGTGCCAGTGTAAGAGCAGACTAGCAGCTTTTCCTGTCATGTTCATTTAAGGCTCTGAAAAACATACAAGGGAGAGATAGTTTTCAGCCCTGAGATTTGGTTGATGTTTATGTTATTCAGTACTATAGTGTTTATCTTAACACTCTGCATTAGAACTAACAGTGTTTCCTCCAGAAATAAAGGTGGACAATACACTTTCTTTGTCCAAGATAATGTATAAAAATAAAGCAAAAAATACCTATTAAAACCTCTTTGATTTTGACCTTATTTTTCTTCAAAGATAATTGATGTTTATATATGGCTGTCATAGTACTTCTGTGAACAAGAAGAGCCAAGTGTCCACTTGGCACATTGCATCTGCAACANTTTTTGCTTTATTTTTATACATTAAAACCTCTTTGATTTTGGCCTTATTTGCTTGCCAAAGCAAGCAAATGTCAAACAGAAAAGATGTAGCCTCTGAGAAATATGATTTAGCACTAAAGTTTTAGTGCAGTGTCCTTGTGTCTCATGAGCCATTCCCTGACACATCTTTCCCTGCTCTCTGGAGACACACTTGGGACACAGTGAGACAGGCAGTACCAGCCATGACAGCATCTCCTGGCTCTGCTCCAGTTGTCCCTGAGCCTCTCCTCTGCCAGTTGCTTTGACGTCTCTCATGTCAACTTGACAAAAAAGGAATGGTGCCCTAGTGGAATTAATCCTGTGTGTGAAATAAGTCTTCAGCTAATGGGTTTTCGAACCTGCAGATTTAATACTGCAGAGATTATTGTGTGTGACTAAGACACTTGTTGGCACTGGTTGCCTGTATCTTTCTCATATTATCAATTATCAGTTCCCATCTCAAAAAAAAACCCCACATAGATGTGCCTTCGTGAATGATAAGTTATTTTTTCACAGAGGTTACTCTAGGAGATCTCAATCTTTAAATAATTTCCAAGGCCAGACTTGATGAGGCTCTGGGCAGCATGATCTAGGGAAAGATACTCCTGCTTGCTGCCTGAGCATTGGACTAGATGATCTTTAAAGATCCAAGTCATCTGATTCTATGATTGCAAGCTCCCTTCTGGATTATCTGAAGCGTAACATTTCTCTTGTAGCCTGCCCCATGTTCATTTTTTTAACAAGCTCAGGTGACTGTGTGCCACTGTGAAACTCATGAAACTGATTATTTTTCTGATAATTATTGCTCTTTCTTCCCCCCCCTTATTCCCTGCCATTTTATTCTTTTCTGTTTACTTTATATTCTTGCACTTGTTTTTCATTTTTGCATCTTCCGCAGTGTAAAGATATTTGCTATGCCAGATATCTGTGGTCCTTGGTTTGTTGCATTGTAGAGACAAAGTTGCTACATTTCAGCTAAACTATTGTAACTGGCCACGGGCAAGCATGATTTCACTGCTCAGAGATGGTTTTAAAAGGGTGTGAAAAGTTTTGGGCAACTCCAGCACTAGTATTACACAAAAGGATAGGGTAGGTTTGAATCAAGTAACTTTATGATGCTTTTCCCATGTATAATGAGAGAAGACGTGGTTATTTGTCTGCACAACCTTCTTTTTAAATTGAGTTGTTTCTGTGTCTGAGCTCAGGTTGTGCTGGACATGGACTGATCTTTCTGCAGTTCTCGAGCAGGAAGGAATTCCCATTTAAGTAACAATCTTAGTGCTAGCAGGGTAAGATGATTACACAAAGCTATTTGTGTATTTAAGGCAAAATTCATCCTTTCTATTGCTCCTCATTCTTACTGGGATTTCCTATCACATGCAGGGATCATTTAAAGCAAAAGTGTGGAAGTGCACAAAATTCCTTGAAGAAAATAAAAAAATCACTGATTTTATTAACAAATTCTCTCTTATCATTAGTACCAGTGTTGCTACAGCAGCAGCCTTGAGTATACATGTACCTTGTGAACTGAAGCATGAAAAACATGTAAATGTGAGTGATTGGAGTGTTCTGGGAATGAACAGTGTTCAGAGATGTCAATGTGACACTTTTCAGGGCATCTACATAACCATTAATGGAGTGAAAAAAAAGGCTTGATTCTCAAAAGCCAGATAATTATATTTATTTTTCACCATGTGGAAAGAGAGCTCACAAGTCAGTCTTATTCATCTGTAAATTTTGCCTTAGATTCTGTATTCTGTGTTAGTATTTTTTTGTACAGAAATTGAAAATATCAGGCAAGAATTTAAAGAATTTCTGGCTAATCTTCCTAGGTTTACTGTGTCAGAATAGGATATTATTTCCTACATCATTCTTTTACAAGATGGTTTGCTAACTCAATAGTTTGTTAACATTTTAGGTATGGTGAAGACACATGAGCCAGATTTTATCAGTAGAGGTACAATGTATTTATTGGTGGTTAACAGAAAACAGCTTCAATTGTTTATTTCTAAACTGGGATTTCACTCGAAGTGCTCCAAAGCATTCTGTTATAACTATAAGGCTCCTTCTAGGGCACTAAACAATTTCCAGAGAGATTCCCATTTTGATCTACTTTGAGCATAAAGTCTTCAGGGTAGGTGGCAGATCTTAATCTGTGGCCTCTTGAGATAAATCCACATAGCAGTTCAAACTTTTGTTTGAAGCCAACTTGCAAACTTCAGACTTTAGTTATGCTTTTCTCTTTGAATTTTGATTCCATAAGCTATTAGGCATTGCATTTTCCGCATTCGTCTCTTCACATGTCTAATTTTTCTAGCTAATATTTTAAAATCTTTGGTCAAAAATGAATGTAAAGCTATCTTGCAGCTTGGGGCATTGCAAGAATTTATTATTATTGTTATTAATTTTCATTTTTCATGTGGAGTCTCATGGCTGTCATCAAAATCAACAGCCTTTTCTGGCATTAAATCCATTTTTGCTAAGAGGATTTTTATATTGTACTCAGAGTCTGTCTTGTGGGTTTTCCTTCGAAAGCAATTTAGAGCTTTCTTAGTTTGGATCTAACCGCTGAATTGACTTTCTTACTGCTACTGCCTTTAACAGTTCTGTGATAGGTGGCTGGCCTGCATCAGAATTTCTTGAAAAAAGTATGGCAGATAACTGAGAAAAAGCAACAGAAATAATTTTAAAGATCGCCCCGTGAGAGGGAGGAAAAGATCAGACCTTTAAATTTATCAGAGGAGAAGATGTAGACTTGCTTTGGTTATTGAAAGTATGAACCTGGGCATAGATACAGTACATGGGCATTAGAAATTTTTCATCTAACTAGACAAAATATAGGCAGTGTAAACTGTATATAAATTCAAAATAGAATTACAGCATCTGTTGTAACAGCATCTATATTAACTTCTGATGAAGGCTGACTATTTTGGAAATGTATGTACTGTTCAAGAGTAATGCAGAAGAGAAAAATCACAGAATCTTGCAATACAGGTGTGCCCAAATGGTTTACATGAGGCTTTCAAGCAATTTTGAAGCTCAGTCTCTATGCCAGGACTAGGTAGGTGTAAGCTGACAAGTGGCTTTTGGGTTATTACTCTTAGAGAGGAATAAATCCAGGAGAACTCCTAGGAGCAAGTAAATTCAGTCACACTGGTTCATATGTATTGATTGTGCTTCCCCACACATCTCTGAAATAAATGCTATATGTCTCTTGGTCACAGGAATATTTCAGGACTGAAGATTTAGCTTGCCAATTATTTCTGTAATCAAATGGTGAAACACAGTGAATTTGTTAATCACAAATGCACACATTTAAAACCCTATCCCTTTTGGCCACCTTCAGAACATAATCTCCAAAAATAAGGACGGCCTATTCTTGGTGGAGCAGACCTGAATCAGAAGATAGACATGTTATCTGATGAAGTTACCTTCCTGCCAGAGGTATTTTAAGATGGTTTGGTTCTACCAAGCCAAAAAGCATATTGCATTCTTACATTTTCCTGTTGTTTGAAGTTTGTTCCTAAGTGAGCTCTTACTGAAGATGTAGCTGAGAAGAAATGTCAATTTCCCTTCCCTTGACCAAAATGTAACTGCACATTTTTGATTTTAAACAGACACATGAGCCAAACTAAACATGTTTCCATTGTGAAACCTGTGTTTTATTGTAGTTAGTAGTCTTAGTGAACTGGAAGTTGGACCTTTGAATGAGATTTGGACAACTTTTCAGCTGAAGAGGAGGGGGGAAAAAAACCCAAAACCCAACCCCACTCAAAATGGAGGTGGAGTTTGATTAGTATTTACAGATGCTCATAGTAGAAGAGTAGAGGTGGACCTTCAGTGTAGCTGTTGTTTCAGCATCTTCTTTTACCTTATATTTACACAGCCATCACCCAAACCCCTAACCTTGATCTGGAGAGTGTCCTGGATTATATTAAGGAGATATAAAAAAGCAACATAGTTTCAATTTTATTTAATCAGGGGGGACCATTCATCTTCAAATCTTCATAAAACATAATCAGCTGGCCAGAATGGATTAATATTCTGAGTTGTACTGACATTTGTAGAATTGTGTTTTCAACTTTTTTCCAACTACAAGACTTGTACAGTTAAAAATGGGTATTTATTGTAAGATATTGGTAATCTTTAAAGCTGGGGCATGATTTATAACATTAAGAAATCTCTAATGAAATTTAGGGAGCTGGCAGTTCTGCTACTTCACTTATTTTCAATGCATTAGAAGTAGTAAAGCAGACTAAGACCAGAAACTGATGGAAAGCTGGGGGATATTGAAACTTTTGCTTTCTGCTGCCAAGTATTGATCAGAAAACCTTGTTTAATCTGGATATGTAACATAGCTTATATCACTGAAACAGGTGCTTTTTAACCCTTATGAAATCAGCAGCATCCCTTCACATCTGTCTGAATTATCAGGGTTCATAATTAAGAAGAAATATATTTTACATACATAGGTCTTCTTGAAATTCTCTTTATAAATATATTATTTTTTTCTTGGAGCATATGTTGTGAGAGGCAAAGGCAAAATTGCAGTCAATTATTAGAAGCACTGAAAATTCATATATTCTCTGTTTTCTAAGTCCTACCTCATATCGTTGCAATGCATGCCTTGGAAACCCTGTTATATAGTTTGACAGAGAAATAAAATATTATTCCAATGTCATAAATTTCTAAGAATCACCATAGAACAACCTCCAAAACTGAAAGGGAAATTGAATATTATTTTGAAGAGACCAAGCTATGAAAAAATGGACTAAGCAGGTTAATAGTCATCTCTAACTCTTTATGTTGCAGTCAAACACTGCAATTTTAATAAGGAACAAGACAGAGTAACTGGAAAAAAAATACTGATAGGAAAGACACATGAATTGTTATGCTCCAACAGTCAACTACAAATTATTTGTTTATTCAAGCAGTGGAAACTGAGACAGAAAAATTGAAGATGAGTGAATTGGTGCATGTGCTAGTTCTAAAGAAAGAATAGTGTTTTCATATGATGAAAGAGCATATGCAACATGTCCTAGTCATTAATTTTTCAATCTGAGGATGCATTTTGAAGGAGTAATTTTTGACTATTCAAAGCAAATAAAGAAAAACAGGCATGAAAGGAAACAGACGTGCAAGGGAAATACTCTTCCAATGCTTTGTTTCTTGCAAAGGAGCTATTTCAGCTATTCTTGGACGGCACATGAAGTGATGCAAAAATGTGTGCAAAGATGATGCTCTTGCATGTATCTCTAAAGGTAAGTTCATGTCTGAGCCTCCCAAGAAACAGGTCTTATGCTTGTCTTTACCTACGTAAGTACTGAAGCACTTTAGGGGAGAAAAGATATATTTAAATGCTTTAAAATTCATGTAATCAATATAATAACCATATTTTATCTCTATGCCATTTAACATGGTAATATGCATAAACACTTGATTGTAATCTATGGAAAAGAAAAAAAAATATCCAGGGAAATAAAAAACTTGCAGTAAAAATAAGTATTGATGTAAATTTGCAAAGTAATGTCTGAAAGATCCTATGCAGGAAGAATAACCTCAGTATGTCTTTCAGATAAAAAGTGATGAACTTCTCCAGAGAACCTGGATGGGTTGAACAGCATCATAATCATGCCAACACTACATACCATGTACCAATGGCAAAATTTAGGGGATATTCTGTTCTTTTGGTGACTTTTTCTTCAAAACTTGCATTACAGCATGCACTGTCCAAACATACAAAGAGTTAATGGTCTCTTAGTCCTAGGTAATTTCATGAAGACATGTCTCTATATGCTGCCCTGTCAAAGAAAACATTTTAACTTTATTACAATCTGCAGAACCTTCATAATTACAAAAAACTACTTCATTAGTAAACACATAAATAACTAAGAATAAAGATTTAATAAGTCACTATCAGTAAAACTGCTACACCTGAGCTAATGATGATTTCATCGAATGCAACTTCTTTTAGATAAACCTTAAATTGGATTTTTCATGCTCAACACCAGGGTTATTTCTGTGCTTATGGTTCAATATGAATGGAGTTATATCAAGTCTTTCAGATTAAACTTGTTTCTACCATTTCATTTTGGTCTGCAAGTATACTTCTCAAATTCAAGAAAAAGATTTTAAAAGAAGTGACTAACAACAGTGCATTATGAAAAGCTTTAGAACTTCCAGCTTCAAGCATGCATTCTGTCAAATGTTAGTGGACATTTAGAAAGCTGAATGAATTGGGCAAAATCCAAATGAACACATTTTAGTGAGGGACATTGAATATATATGTGTGTATTTGTTGATGTTTATGTATAGGAGCGATCCTACTCCAGATTGTAACAATACAGCATGAAAATGACTATAGCCAAAAGTCCATCTATGCCTTGAATTATGCAATATGTCCAATAGCATATGCTCAGAGATACACACTGAAATATGGTGATACTAGTTTCATCTTCTAGACTTTAATCCTTCACTTGCATTACTTTGTTCTCTACAGGTGATGGTCAAACTCTGTGATGGTCAAATTCTGTGATGCTCATCTTGTTTCCAAGCTTTGAACATGATGATAGATCAATCACCTGTTTCAGTATTTGTCCCAACTGACCTTTAACTGGTGCAGTTTTTGCTTCAACTGTCTCTGTATTCTTTTTGTTTTGCCTACTAAAAGTGAAAAAGCAGGTCTTGTTATATTCATTTCTGGTTGGGAAGTCTCTTTCACAAGCAAAAAGTCAAAACTCATGTTAAGTAAAGCCCTGAAGGCAATCTATTCAAAGAGGAAAAATTATATAGTAATTAGACATGAAAGCTTTATAATGCTTATGTAACCCATAATAGCACAATTTTCCCATGACTTATTGCTTACAAGATAGCTGACCTTCTAACAGTTAGCCACTTCGAAAATCTGCACAATGTGCTTTTAATTAAAACTTGTCTTTGAAACTAGGTCCAAACAAGTTATACTTCAAAACAAAGCAATTAAATAAGACCCGACTTTCTGGGTTTACTCTGAACTAGATCCTTCATATTTTATTCCCACCATGTTCTTGGTGTCATTCTGCTAAGACAAAGCTGTAAGCAGAAAGTTGCTTTCACCTGGATTAACGGTAACAAAGAAAGGGTTCTTGCTTTGATAAAGTCAATTGACAATCATATCAGGCCTTCCTTCAAAGACTAAGCAAGAGAGAGATGTAAACACATAGTGAGAACTTTTTCTTTCTCAATCTACCTCTAAATATTCTGATTATTCCAATTGCTGAGAGTAGAACTTTTAGCTTGTCAAATAAAATTATAAGAGGAGATGGAGTTTAAGAACAACATCCAAGCAACTCTTGTAAGTGAATGCTGTCTTAAAACACAGGTGTCTAGATAGAAGCAGACACACTAAAATAGAGGAGATTTTAAGGATGGAAAGTAACTTTTGTGCGAGTTAACTGCCAGTGCACATTAAATTTACAAGCTTCTCTCCAATTGAACAGAAGAATCTAGATTAGTTATATGTTTCATGTTGCTCATGCTTAAAATTAGTAATGAGAGGGCATCTACACAGTCCATGAAAGAGTCACATTACAAAGCACCCTTCTTCACTGTATGTTAAAAAACAACAGTGACAATTTTCATTTAAACAGAGAAGAGCCAAGAGTTAGGCGGAACAGCATAATAAAAGGTAATGGGCACTGTATAGAAGAAACTAAGACAATGAGCTTAAAGGGAAATAAACTCAAATGCAAAAACAATTTAGGAATAAAATCCAATTACATGTCTAGATGTGCAATCACTTCCTTCCCTGTCTCTATCCATCAACAGTTAGGAATTGAGCATAAGATTTTTATCCACTGCCTAAGGAGAAATAAGCTGCCAGTATTATTTATAATGAAAATGTATGAAAAATTGCAAGTCCTTTGAATTTTTCCATTTAAATTATTAGAGATGATCAGTGGTATACGCATCTCAGTTTCTTGTCTGTTTCTTGTGAGGAGATCTCAGTTGCTAATCAAGGTGAGCCACCTAGGAACTCATCAGCATGAGTAGGAAATGGGCACCCAGCTCCTGAGCTTGTGAGAGGAGTCTTCTCTCATTGTGCTGTGCTGTAAGAAGGAAAAGTTCTGAAAGTGTTAGCATTTTCCATGCTACAATCTGAAAAAATATAAATGTTTTGTTGCTCGGCAGATTCAAAGAAAATAATTTAGCCAGAAATCTTAAAAAAAATAAAACAGTACTTTGCTCAGAAAGAACATCTTGTATTCTTGTGAAAGGAAGTAAGACTACAGCTGAACCCCACATGATAGCTGTTACAAAACCCATTTCTTTCTTTATCTTCTATTAAAATACTCTTTCAAAACTTAACTAGTCTTAGAGTATGAAAATCAGTTGTCCTGGTACCACGATCATTCATTAGTTTAAAAACATATTTTCTTTCCCTGGAATTTGTTCCACTGTTCCACTGAGGATGGTCATATATCTTCTTGGCTTTCATTTTACTTGAAATGTTAAGACTGCTTTTCCCTCACTGCTTCATCCCACATGACTGTCTCAGTCCCACTGATCAAGTGGGACTTAAGTCTCCTCAAGTGTCTTGTTTTGAACAGTCAGACTTGAAGACAGCATTTCACACAAATTTTCTTACATTTTTCTTACACCAGGGCAATAATTTTTCAGGAGTTACTGGAAATTGTTCACAACAATTGCACTTTTCCTCCTTATTGCTGGCTTCATACCACCATTTCATGGTTGCTCTATCAGCTGCACTACACCTCTGTCCTTCTTTAGCATTCATCTACGACTGGAAAACTCTGGGCTCACAGAAGAAATTATTTTGGTCCATCTCCACATATGCAATTTTCCGTTTTCTTCTATTTAATTCCTTTGAGCCTTCTTTTGATTCTAGTCTTCAAGGTCAGAAAATCTTGATTTTTATCTTTATAGAACCTGCTCTCTACCTTCATTGCACTGAGAAACTGAATTAATACAGTCTCATTTGGTGACCACTTATAAAAGAAACAATGAAGTGAGATGAAGCTTGACTCTTTCTTCTCAGAGTGCTCTGACAATGACTTCTTTATCTGCTGTCTGTTGTCATCTCCCCTTTATCTGATGTCTTCTCACCAGGGAGTTCTGTGAATGTCTCTGTGGCATTGCACCTAGTGCTGTACCTACCCTTAGCTAGACTAAATGTGAAATTATTTTCCTGGAAAATTTCTTTGATTTTCTCTCTGAAAAAGATATCAAGCTATTCTGACATTATCTATCCACAGTAAATTCAGTGTGTTTTTTTTTTTTTAATTTGTTTCTATCTTTTCACAAAAACCACTCAAAAGTCTCCTCCAAACTTTCATGAAGTCTAAAAGCCAATTTTAGAGCATGATAAACTTTCTGTTTAGGGAAAATCCTTGCTCAAGGACCCCTGGGTATTTTTTGGAAGATTAGAATGGAGATTATTTGAATCTTCAGCTTTACATGCATGTTTTGTACTCCCCAGGATGCTAATTTTCTCCTTTTATCTGGATCTTTCTGTTTTTCAAGTTGTATACTAAACACTTCAGATAAGTTAGTCACTTAGCACATGACATAAAGTGGGTTGGAAAATGACAGTTCTCCACTGATTGTAAAGTACTTGGAGATACAATAAAAAAGAGCTTCAGACATGGAAATTGTTCTTTTCATTGATGAGTCATAGTCTTTTGAAGGCATTTCTGTATCTACAGCATATCTATCTGCTTTAAAATTCACAGTGTGCTCCATCATTATTGATAAGGGTGAGCAACTGTTTTGTGACATAACTTCATATTATTGAGGTTCATAAAGTAAAAAAAATCTAATACTACTTTATTGAAAGCCCCTATGTGGATGTCCAAATTGAGTTTCAAAAAGAAAATAATAAATACATAGCTGAAAGAGAATGTAATATTTTTTCTGAATTATTATTTCTGCATTATTCCCACAAAATGACAGTACAAACTGTTTTATAGGATTATGAACAGATAGATCACTAGTTTTCATCAGAGGGCTCAGCAGCAACAGGTTTCTAGCTGGAAATGACAGATAGCAGTCACATGTCAAATGCATGCACAGATTCCGACTTGTTCAGGGTATATAGCTACTGCCACATGGATGTAAGTTGCATTATAGCTCTCAGTGAGTTTTCCTTTTCTTTATTCCTTCTGAGGGGCCTCAGCTGACTTTAAGAGACTCAAAGGAACAGATGTGCTGAGCACAGACAGCAATCACCTTCATTAGGTACTGCAGAGACTGAATATCAAACACTTCATTTATGAGTTGTTTACTACTGCATCTGAGTTGCTGCAAGTGGCAGATCAACAAAAGCTGTGACTGTGGATCTTACTTGACTCAAATACAGAATTACCTTTCTGTTTAAATACTTTTCTAGTAAAAAGCTTTCTTTTGGAATGGGGTAGGAATTACTGCTTGTAGAAACATCAATCATTCTATGTACATTGATGATTTCACATTTTATGAGCTTTTACAATCTTTGAAAGCTTAATCATCTATAAGCAGGCAGAAAAAATTTCTAAAGTCTCTTAGATCTGTAAGTGTTCTAGAGTGAAGGCAATTTAGCCTAGGCTATTTGAAGACATTTAATGTACAAAAGAACAGCTGAATCTCCTCCTTACTTATCAGAGGCTGAATATTTTTTGGAATTTTTACTGGAATGCACCAGTACAGGAAAATACTCGGTGGAAAATTGCTTTTGCAAGTATTCTCTGAACTTGTTGTTCTAAAACTTTAAAAAAAAAAAAATTCAATTTTTGGTTTTAATGATGTTTGAAATATTTTACTTTCCTGTCTAATGTGAGAACTTCTTCAATTCTGTGCAATGTTGAGCTTGTCTAACAAAAGGAAAAGACACCTGAATATGTGTAAATACTGCATTTATCCTAGCAAATTTAGCAGAATGATGTTCAAGCACTGAGCTAAATTCATGTGCTGCCAATATAGAATCATAGAATAGTTTGGGTTGGAAGGGACTCGAAAGATCATAGAGTTCCAACCGCACTGCCATAAGCAGGGACACCTCCTGCTAGATCACATCGCTTAGTGCCTTGTCCAGCCTGGCCTTAAACACCTCCAGAAAGGGGGCATCCACAACCTCTCTGGCCAACCCATTCCAGTGTTTCACTACTCTCATGGTAAAGAACTTCTTTCTTAGATCTAGCCTGAATCTACCCTCTTCCAATTTACATCTATTAATTGGAGTCCTTCCATCACATATCCTATTAAAAAAATCCACCCCAGCCTTTCTGTGGGCCCCCTTCAGGTATTGCAAAGCTACTATGAGGTCCCCCCTGAGCCCTCTCTTCTCCAGGTTGAACAACCCCAACTCCTTCAGTTTGTCTTCATAAGGCAGTTGCTTCAGCCCTTTGGTCATCTTTATGGCCCTCCTCTGGACCTGCTCCAACAGATTAATGTCTTTATGGTGAGGGCTCCAGAACTGGACACTATACTCAAGCTGGGGCCTCACAGAGCTGAGTACAAGGGCAAAATCACCTCTTTTGTCCTGCTGGTCACACTTATCTTGATGCAGCCTAGGATTTGGTTGGCCTTCTTGGCTGCAAGCACATACTGGCAGCTCATGTTGAGTTTTTCATCCACTGACACCCCCAAGTTTTTCTCTTCAGGGCTGCACTCAAGACCCTCTCCACCCAGCCTGCATCTGTGCTTGGGATTGCTTCAACCCAGGTGCAGGATATTGCCTTATTATTCCCTGGAAATTGCCCTCTTTTTATGGAAGAAAATGTACTCCATGCTGGAGTATTCTGAAATATGCTAATGTAACACAATAAAGAAATGCTAATCAGATAATCCATCATTCCTTTTCTCTTCCTTCCCTTCCTCCCTCCTTCTATCTCTGTTTACTATGCTTCCACATACTTTGACTTTGTGATGAAGTAGCAGTGAAGGAACTCACAATAATGACAGATGCACAAGAAAAGGTTAGGTATCTACCTAGGCTAAAATAAATATAGGTAAAATAAACAAATGATAGAACCATAGAATAGGAAATAGGTGACAAAGATCTTGGAAGTGCCACTTTATTGTTTAAAAAGAAAGACAGATCAGAATTAGTTTCAAGAATGAAGGAATTTAACTTAAAATGGGTAATTGCCTCCTGAATACATTCATACTTGCAACAAATCACTGATAAGCTACTCAGAATTATTGATTGTACATGTATGTTAGACCATATGTTCAGAAGTTAAAATGAGAGATTAAAAGATCATATTGCTCCCTGGAGAATCAGAATATTGGTAATTTACTGTTATTTACCCATTCATATTATTTTAGCCATCAGTTTGTGGAGATATTGGCCATGACTGTATGCACGTAGGCATTCATAACTAGCAGCATAATCTTCCAATGCAATTATTTCTAACATAATCTGAGCTTTTGTGCAAACTTATTCTCCCTTGAAAAAAAGATTGACTAAACATCAGCAAAGGCATGTGTAGTGAAGAAAGCATGAAGCTTGTAATTGCATCTGACAGGAAACAAAACTAAAAGCTATTTATACCCCATTAACAAGGAGAAGTTTAAATGAACAGAGTCAGGAGAAGAACTTAATAATCCAGAAGAAGGAAATGACCTAAGGGACTTTTCCCATTGATTTCAGATGAATCTGTATCAGTCAAAGTAGTAGTCCAGAAACTTGTCCTTTATCTTACAATGATATTTTGGAAATTGCATGAAAGTCAAGTAATTAATGTGGTCATACTTCTGTGCAAAAGCAGCTCTGAAGCTTACACAAATAACCAAATATCTGCACTGAATTAATTAATATTGAATCACTAGCTCTCACCCACTTAGAGAGTATGTACTCCCAGCAACATTAAAGAAAATTTCTCCAATACATTTTTGGGTTATGCTTACTTTCATTGTCTAGACAGTCTGTCCTGAAGGTCAGTCATGCTCCACAGGTTTTCACCCTTGGAAAATTTTTCGTTGCTATCTAAATGGAACTCATTTCACAGTCATAAGTGATGGTAACAGCAACTAATAATGCTACAAGACATAACACATTTCATAATAGTATAAAGGAACAAATAATGGTATCAAGTAATGGCAAGATGTCATCCAGTCATTAACATCTACAGATTTGATCTCCTTGGCTTAAAAAGTGAGTTGACTATTATTAAAATAGTGAATGAAGATGCTAATGGAGATTAGCTCGTTTTGTTGCCTCCTGTATCTCTGCTCTGTGATTCAGTAATCTGCACAAACATTGAAATTTGTATGTTTTTCCTTTTTCCAGTTGTTAGCATATTACAGTCTAGTTTAATATCTTCAATGACTGTTGCATGGTTGAGAGACACAATAGATATTTCCCTTACTTTCTTTGTGTTTGGTATAGATCCAAGTTCAATGTGGTTGAATCTCAATACATGAGCCAAATTTTCTGGTCCATTGATCAGAAGTATCTTACAGGAACTTGTCTGATTTGAGTTCTGCAATCAATTGTACAGATACAAAGTTCAGAATGTCTTTATATGAAACATGACATCAAAATTACAGCATTCTATGGCACTCAGTGAGTTCTTAATGATATTTTTGTGTTTACTACTAGTACAAGTCTTTGCTGATAAGATTGGTGAATCCTGTTGGTATGAAAGGCAAAGGGAGGTTGCTCAGGGTTCAGTGGAGAATGTCTACTCCCCACAGAAAAATAAAAAAGAAAATAAAAGGGGACTAGAGCTGTTAAAAGTCTGTTACAGAAGTGATGCATTTCTATACATCTATTGTAGATTGCACACTACCTAGAAAAAGCTATCTTGTGAAAAGCAGTGCCACTGAAATAGAAATTACTCAATGAATTTCTTTTTTAATTCTCCAAAGTTGAGAATACCTCTGTACTTTGTACTATATATTTCCAAATTTTCCCAGGAGTTATCACTTCTCAAGACTTTATCTCACTGAATGTTCTATTATATATCCTTTTAATCTGAGGTTAACTGAGCTTTGGAGCAGCTTACACTAAAAAATCCTGTTGCTTGGATTCTATCTCATTTTTACATCCTTAATTTCAAATCATAGACACCCTGGAGCATCTTGTCTGTCTGTGTGACTCACCTGTCTTGAAGTCTGAGGCATCATGGTGCATCTCTAATGGTTTTGTATGTCTATATTTACACAACCATGGCTGCTTCTTAAATGGCTTTTCTAGGTGAATTGGGGCATATCTCTCAGAGTATACTCAGACAAGCTGCTTAGCAGGCAATGGGTTGGAGATCTATGTTATAAGTGGTGTGGGTCAGCTTTCTATATGCAGATAAGTTCCCTTTGACCCTGGGTTTACTAGAGGTGTCTCCAGATGAATGAAAAACCCAATGTTTCAAAGGTGTAATGTATTTTGAGCAGTAATTTATTGAGTCTTAAAGACCTTTACTCATATATTCTTGACGATAAAGACAATCCGGTCATACACAGACATCTGTACATAGAGAAAGAGGGTGGGTTTTTCTAATACTAAAAAAAGGGAATTATGTCCTCTGCAGAAAATACAGTATAATCTCATGTACTAGTTAGAAGGGTTGGCATCCCTGCATTCAGTGTCATGATGACAACTTGTTTGGCTCTTCTTCTGGGATTGATCCTGACTGAAGTATGTAAATTTTGGTCAGGTAAAATCCTCATCAAACTCAGTAACTTCTTGCTAGAAGGTTTTAGAAAGGCAAGTATGCAAGAATGTGGGAATGTGCTATTTTTGCTCTCTATGAGGAATAGTTGTTGCATGTAATTAATAAAACTATGGACTTCTGTATGTTTTTCTTTTATTTTTTTAAAGGTAAGGTGATTTAATCTGACTTATATCTATGTTCCACTGTGGGAAGGCTGTTAAACAATTCAATAAACTGGTACTAATCATTGAATAAGTAATTTATTAGAACATTCATTAGAATACATTAGAACAGGGAAAGCTTCCAAGACCTTATTATTTCACTTTTACTTCCTTAATGCAATGACAAATTGATTGGTATCAACAGAGGCAATAGATTCTTCACTTGATTCCACTTAAGATTCATGGGCTTTGCTTAAGCAGTCAAGGCAAATGTGTTAGACAGAAGTCAAGTAAATAGCTGACTTTAATACCATACTCAAGTAGTTAATTTTTTTTCAATCAGGCCATGATATTTTCTGTCCTTAAGTTCCTGCAGGTAGAATATTAGGATTTCTCCAGAAAGACCAGGGATAGCAACAGCCAGAATTACCTGTTTTCCCTCCTATTCTTATTTTAGCTGTCAATGATTGTTAAAACTATTCTTGGATATAAACCTTGCCCTCCCTCATTGTGTTCAGTGCTCTCCTCTCACACTGGGAAACAACCTCTTCAATAGCACTTAATCTTGGCAACAGGATTTTGAAATCCCACATATATGGAAACAAAATATTTGAATTTTCATTAAAATTTATCGATCTCAGCGATGGAGAACAATTGCACCATGACTCAACCTGCATAACTCTTACAAATGTCAGGAGAAATCCTTATACATAGAATTCCCACAGCTCCACATTCTCTACATCAAGACATAACATTACAGGCTAACACATGTTCCTCTAACAATGTGAATATAAAACCCCAAGGATAATAGATGTCAGGGAAGGCATAGAAATATTCTCTGAACCCTGATGATTCATTTGTCCAGATAAAAATTGTCTGTTTCAGTTTGCTCAGGCATAGACAGCAGCCATGCCTATTTATGAATGGTAAAGCTCCTGTTCTCCAAGGAATCAGCTGTAAGTTCTCTCTATGTTGAAAACTTTCCTGATGCCTCCATCATTCTTCCACCAATTTTTGTTTCAGAGTAGGGTTCATGTAGATTTGTCATTTCCAGTGTGCTCACATCACCTGTGTTCCACTGAAAATTTTCTTGCTTCTCAAAAAGATCAGCACATTAGTCCATCCTATACATCTCTAGACTTTAGACTTTAAAGACTGCATTTCTGACTTGACTGGTTTCCAGATTCAGAGTGAAAACTCAATATGAAAACAGATTTTGAAAACTTTTTTGCCCAAATGGGTGACGTTAGAGAGACTTAAACTTCATTAAATGTAGGGAGGAAAGCCTCATTTGTTGGCATTTATTATAAATTAGGCCTGATTGTGCCTTGTGCTATTTACACTACCAAACAGCTTTGCTCCACTGTGGCTTACATTGCCGAGACTCTGAAACATAATTTTATGTTTTCAATTGTGGGAATGTTTAGTGCATTTCATTAATATTTTGTGACTTGCTTTTCAACACTTCACAACCTGATTTGTCCCACCTGTTGTATTCCTCACGAACAGGAATGTGGGTAGACAGCACCCTCTGCAGTGAGCAATGCAGAAATGAGAGTTTGATTTCTTCCAGGGACTTCATTGCGCTGCATCTGATCTATCATCTCGAAGCCCTCTTCCAGTCTTTTATCTGGACAAGAAGTTTAATACCATCTTTACGGTGAGGGTAGTGAAACACTGGATCAGGCTCCCCAGAAAAGCTGTGAATACTCTGGAGGTGTTTAAGGCAGACTGGACAAGGCACTGAGCAGCTTAATCTAGTGGGAGGTGCTTCTGTCTAAGGCTGGGGGTTGGAACTAGAGGATCTTTAAGGTCCCTTCCAACCCAACCTATTCTATAATCCTATTCTATGGTTAGGTGTGTATATTTAACCTGCCAACTATCACAAATAGCTTTAAACTAATGTTTTCTTTGGTTGCATCAATCATCTCTGAAGACCAGCTCCAAGATTCTGACCTGTTGCAAACATGGCATCATAGACTGATTTATTGATACATGCTAAATCTAAAAAAAAAAAATTAAATAGTTAAGCACAGCTGAACAGACAATTTTCCAATAAAGCTGCACTTCAACATGCAGCTTTAAATAGAGTCTTCTGAGTTCATTAAATTACTAGTCATTTCTATATTGTACAAATAGGATAATAGCATGGTTTGAATGACAGATGTAAATTGGAAGAGGGAAGATTCAGGCTGGAGATAAGAAAAAATTCTTTCCTGTGAGGGTGGTGAGACACTGGAACTGCCCAGAGAGGCTGTGGATGTCCCCTCCCTCGAGGTGTTTAAGGTCAGGATGGATGAGGCACTGAGCAGCCTGATGTAGTGGGAGGTGTCCCTGCCTATGGCAGGGGGGTTAGAACGAGATGGTCTTTAAGGTCCTTTCCAACCCAAACCATTCCATGATTCTATGATCTCTTAGTTCTTGTTTGCTTAGAAGATCCTCAGCAGCTTTACAGTGGGCTGTGATCCACCTCACAAATGTGCAATCTTCCTCTACACTAGCTACTAATTAAAGCAGAAGTAGGAATGCAAAGTTTAATAAAATATGATTTCTTAAAGAAAACAAAAGCTGGTAATTTCAGATATCATGAGGAGTGCCTGATAGTGTCTCAAGTCACTTCAGAGTCAGCAGACTCCTGAACACGTAAACCTTGCAGGCAAGTGCAGTCTAGAATCTATTTTCTTCTTGTTTAAAAATATCCAAATGGCCCCAGGGATTTAATGAGACATTGTCATAGCTTTGTTTTATGAATTACAGACACCATTTTTTATGGTGATCACACTCAAGCATATTTCTAGGCAAATAAACCAGTTCCAGAAGGCTGTCTGAAGCTCAAAGAATCATTCTGAGTGCTTCACAATATCCCATTCATGCTTCAACATTGTCCCATTACAGGGGACATTCCCTTTGTAAGGGAAAAGCGTCCAATTTTAAACTTAACGAAATCTTGTCTTAGTGCAGAAAGTTGTTTTTCCTAGTTTTACTCCAATGAGTCACTGTAAAGAAAAGAAATGTGAAAAATTTACCTGGTACAATTTTGCTAGGCTGCTTAGACTTGCAAATACTGCTGAACAACAGAAGAGGAAAGCCTCATGAGCAAGTTTCAAGGGCAGGCTACTGAGGGATTTCTGCTTAAAATCCTCTTTCAGGTGTTTTTCAGAAACTAAAATAGCAATAATGCTGTTGACCTCCTTTGTGAAGTCCTTAGGGATTTTCTGATGAAAAGAAATATATCAGCTAGGTTATTGCTATCAATGCTATTGTTGTTATTTTAGAATTCTTAGTCTTTTCCTATGTCTGTTGAGGATATAAGACAGCTAATGAAACTGTCATTTCAGCCTGTAAATTTCTAGAATGCTATCATTTATATTTTCTATTCACAAGCTAAGAGCTTTTGCAGGTGAAATTTAGTTGTGATTTTTGCCTCACTTTGTGACTGGACGAGATCATTTGAAAGCAATCAAGCTCATAGCTTCTCAGAGACTATGAGCTATTAATAATTTTTTAGCAGAAGTGTTTTTATTCACTCCTTTCAAGGTATTTTCTACAATGTTGATTTTACATTATTCAGTCCCACTAGTCAGGAGGTGGCTGCCTCTGTCTTTTCTGTCATTTTCAGTACTTTTCTATTCTTGCTCCTATGTTGGTATATTTATTTTTCTCATGATGCAGTTAGACACTTGGGCATAGAGCTTCCAGGGCAGAGGACCCCACAAGATTACATTGCACGTACAACTGAAGTACTGGACTTCAGTAACTAAGACAGTAAAACAGTAGCTGTTAACTACTTTTCCAGCAATGTTATCTCTTCATTTTTCCTTCATTTACTCTGCTGATCAATTAGGTTGTTACTGTTTTTTTATTTACAATAACTGGCAGATTTTGAAGATACAGATGAAAGTCACTACTCTGAAAAGTGGGGGAATATGAATTGATTTAAATACATATGAGTATTGAAAAATAGTTCCTAACAGTATTAAACACAGATCTCTATTAAAATAACTTCTAAAATAAACAAAATTCATGGAGAACAATCTGAAGTAGCCCACAGACTGCAAATTCAGCATGAAACAGGAGAAATTGCAGGCAGCCAGGGACATAGAAATATTTTGGGGCATTTGCCTTCTTGTCTAGTCTATCATACACATTAGTGTGATTCTGTGATTGGCATTTCTAATGTTAATACCCAAAGTGTGGATGCAAGGTTGAGTGTGAATGTTGGTATTGGTGCCTTAGTTCCTCCCTATGAAGTGGGAATGTTTGTGCTATCTTCTATGAATTACAGTCTCCCCTTTGCAACATCATGGAGATGAGCTTCACTGTGCTGGGAATTATTAGAAAAGACAACAAAAATGTCTNTTTTTTTTGGTTTTGTTTTTTTTTTTTTTCCTTTGGATACAAAATAAATAGGCCCTTGTTTTATTTTTCTCCTAGAAATTTATTCCATTATTAAAATGAGCACCTGACGATTAGCACTGCATTGCCTCACAGAGGGAAACTGACAGACCAGGTCATTCTGGAATCAAAGATTCAGTCTCTTGCTGAATTCAAGTGTGAATTCCTTTATTTATACACTTAGGTATGTTCTGGAATTGAGTTTGTCATGAGGCAAAGATAAACACAGCCTCTTATGAGAAATATCATTACCCAGAACTTTTTATAAATAACCCAACAAAAGAATTTGCTGGTTTCCTCATAGGCTTAAAAAAGAAAAACAGCACAACAACAAAAACCAAAAACCAAAGCAAACCTAAACTGTGATTAAACCAACATGAGTTGTTACATGGTATATGGTAACATGCAATATTGCTTGGTAATATGATATCCCAGAAAAACTGATATGAGTCCACAACCTAGACCTTTGTTCTAGTATCCCCAAAAAGTTTTTAGGATTCTGTTTTCAACAAATTTTAGAAATTACATAGGACAAAAGATTTCCATAAATATTTTGCCTGGAATTTTATCTCTTCCTTGCACCCCACTCCTTGCAAGAGTGTAGGATGCAGATGCTATTGAAATTAGAAATCAACTGCCTACTGCTCAGAATGCAAGGAAAAATGTGATCTGCCATCTGTAGCCCAAATTTGGGAGCTAACTTTTTATATGTCTCACAATTTTTCTAAGTATTTCTATACTTGGTCTATCTGGGTACTTAGGTTCCACTACACGGATATGCAGGAATGAGACTGGAAACATTGAAAAGATGTATATTTGCACCAAGAAGGAGGATTGCACTACTTTGGACAGTGTCAGCCCCTGAGCTGCTACACAGCTCAATCAAACTTCTCTGAGAATTCCTTTAAGGTTCTCGGTCAAATAAACTCAGGGCAGTTCAAATGCAAGTGAATTACACTCTCAAATCCTATAAAATTTTGAGCAGGTAGGATCACAGACTTCCTTCTCTGTGCCCTGTAACACTAATGTCTAATAGCAACTTTGAACCTCTTTATGTGGCAGAATTCCTGATGATTGCTGTGTGTGCTGTTAACTACTTTTCCAGCAATGTTATCTCTTCATTTTTCCTTCCTTTACTTTGCTGATCAATTAGGTTGTTACTGTTTTTTTTATTTACAATAACTGGCAGATTTTGAAGATACAGATGAAAGTCACTACTCTGAAAAGTGGGGGAATATGAATTGATTTAAATACATATGAGTATTGAAAAATAGTTCCTAACAATATTAAATATAGATCTCTATTAAAATAACTTCTAAAATAAACAAAATTCACAGAGAACAATCTGAAGTAGCCCACAGACTGCAAATTCAGCATGAAACAGGAGAAATAGCAGGCAGCCAGGGACATAGAAATATTTTGGGGCATTTGCCTTCTTGTCTAGTCTATCATACACATTAGTGTGATTCTGTGATTGGCATTTCTAATGTTAATACCCAAAGTGTGGATGCAAGGTTGAGTGTGAATGTTGGTATTGGTGCCTTAGTTCCTCCCTATGAAGTGGGAATGTTTGTGCTATCTTCTATGAATTAGTCTCCCCTTTGCAACATCATCCATGGAGATGGGCCTCACTGTGCTGGAAATTATTAGAAAAAACAAGAAAAATGTCTTCCAAAGAGTTTATATTTGAGCAGGGTATACATACAGAAGCTGTAAAATGCTTAAATCATGCAACAAGGAAAACTGTACAATGCCTTAATTTCATATACCATATGTTTATCAAGGCATTTCAGTGTTGCTCAGCTTGCCATTCTTACTTCAAGGTCATGTAATCAGAACTGCTAGTGAGAACAAGTGTTGGACCCTGATACTCCTTCGTTTTGCTCTTCTGTAAAGCTATCCCTGAACTGCAAAGAAAAGCCAATGCAGCTGTTTTATATCTCTCAACAAACAGTAGGAAACAGCCAGCCATTAAAATTCAGTACTGGACAACATTCAACACAGCGGCTCATGGAACTCTAATACAGTTGCTGAGACTTCAGGTATGCTTGATGCTGATTATGGCTCACACATCAGAACTGCAGAAGGCAGAAACCTGCTTTACAGACACAAAGCAGAGCAGTCTGGCTTTACTCAGAACTGGCTGTGTTACAAGAACTAGCTTTAGAGGCAATTAAAATGCACTTCTATCAGCCTAGGGAAAAGATAATAGATGTTAGAGTCTGGGAAATAGAAAAATATTTAGGGATTAGAAACTGAGATGAAAGAAAAAGGAAAACCAAAAAAAAGTCAAAATTGGAGGTTAGGGAGTAGAATGCTTGATACCCTTTAAACCAGGAAATTACTTCTATCAGCTTAGGTGATTTATCCTGGACAGATTTAGCCTGAAAAGGACCATGGAATTGTTTTAACTATTGCAAGATTTGTGGCAAAACTGGTGCAAGGGTGGTGGAATTAATTGAAATTTCAGTCATTGTTAGCATTCCTTCCTGTCCTAACTTGCTTTGAGCAGACATAAGAGCCATAGAAGGAACTTATTTAAGTTCGAAAGTAAATCCTCCAAGGAAGATTTTTAGAATCATAGAATCATAGAATAGTTTGGATTGGAAGGGACCTTAAAGATCATCGAGTTCCAACCCCCCTGCCATAGGCAGGGACACCTCCCACTAGACCAGGCGAACATTTCCAGGTGAACATTTCCCTGCCTCCTTGTGTACTTCCACACCTGAAAAGCTGAGGGAGCTGCATCATCTGTTGGGCTACATCTGCAGCTGGGATTCATAATCATGCTTCTGTGGACTAGTCCATGTCTCTTGTCTTTATAATCATGGTTCTGGTTCTAGTTCATACTTCAAGTCTGCACATTTTGAAAGTTGCATGCACTTGACCTCAGCTTGGTTGAAGCCGGAGGTCTGAAAAACAGACCTAGGATCTTAAATGTTTCACAGAACAGAAGCCAATACCTATATTTCCTGGTGTAATTTAACTACTGGTTTAACTGTTGTTATAACCTCTGTAATGCTACATTTCCATGATTCTAACATTAACATTCTGACATTAACATGACACATTCCTAGAAGTTATTGCAGATGAAAAATGAAATGAAGGAGCTTGGAATTTTCTTGGATCTTTTCTGTAAACATGTGTGACATGCAGGTACAACATCACAAAGCATAAGACTCTAAAATTGGGCAATCCGAATGTCTTTTTCTTTCCCCTACAAATTGTATCTATTTCCCAGAAATGATAAGTGGAAAATATTATCTATCAAAAGATAAATTAAATGGAAATTAAATGGAGCTTGTGCCTAGTAAGTCAGAAAAAATTGGACAAAACTAATGTAAGAGAAAAATAACTGGGTTAAGTCAGAAGCAGAAAAGCATTTTCTGAAAATCATGGGAATGGTTAGTGTAAACATAATAGTTCCAACACTGCACTGTCAATATTTATTTATATGAAATCTCCTAATTATACCAAAGCTCTCTGGGCAGCAATGTCACCATATGCTTAAGAATACCATTCAGGTGGCTCTCAGTATCCATTATCTATCATTTCAGCCTGAGGAAATTTATTTTCATAAATTTTAAATTGCAAAAGTGAGGTTAATTCCACAAACAAAATGTAAAATAAACCCACAAGCTGATTAGGCAAATCACTGCAGTCTGCACTTTCTTGAGTGCACACCCAGACCTCACTTTTGGTGTCCATTAAAAGGAGCAAACTCCTGTTCAAGAACTAAAAAAGGTGGGATGGAAGGATTGTCAAGACTAGGGTTTTTTTTGGGTTTGCTTCTTTGTTTATTTTTAAAATCATATAGCTAAAGAAAAGATGTGGAAATCTGGTGTAGTCTTTTTTAAGCTGGAACTACAACAATTTTAATTTGAATTGTTTTAATAATGGATTATGGTAGTAAGTTGTTTTGTCTTCATCTCTTTGTTCTCATTTTTCTTAACATACCAAAAAGGAGCTTTTATTCTTAATCCAGAGGATATTTCCGGGGATTACATTTTTATGTCTAGGCAGCCTGCCTGGCTTTTCAACTTAGCATACCTGTATTTATTATCCCTGCTGTGTGTACTGCATGAGAATCAATACTCTTCAACTCAAGAATTATCCAATCATCCAATCTTTTTGATTAATTAGTTTGGAGTGTGGTCTACATGCTTTGATTTTTATTTTAAGTTTTGTTTATGGAATTTTGTGGGGGCTACCTTGATTTTTTAATTTTACTCAGTGTAATTTCTGCATTATTCTCCACAGGGAGATTAGTTTTCCACTCAGTCTTTCATCCAGACAAAGTAACAGTAATATTTATTTGTAGAATGACTAGAGGATTTTTGTGAATCTTTTACTGCATTTGTGATTCAGTGGGGGAACTGCAGTCTGTTATGTCAATAATATGTGAGAAAAAAATTACATTCAGAGTTACAGTTAGGAGAGGTATTAACCAATCCAAAATGTCTTAATGTGTCCCTGTACTCCTTCTATCAATTTAACTTCCTGTGAAGTATTTTTTTAAATATTCCAAATTGCAAACCAGACATTTCTCGTTCTTTCAAATCAGTTTAAAATATTACGTGAAATGACACATTTACTAAAGTATAAATACTACTTATATTCATCACAAGTTTTGCCTGATTTTTTAAATTATTTTTAGATAGCACTTAAATATTAGGGTTGAGGAAATTTACATAGAAATATGTCATTACTTTGCAATTACAAGGCAACACATTTCATTATTTGTTTCATAAATTTTTTAATTAAATATTTGATTAACCTCATTTTAAGTCAAAGAAGGAATTATAATCTCTGAATTATAATCTCTGCATGAAAATCTCAATAATGCATGAAGTTTAGCATGAACTTTTAGTACTCTGAAATAAGGAGTACACAGACATCTCCCACTTTCCTCTTTTCCACTCTCCATAGAAATTTCCTTAACATTTGTATAATTCCAGATAAGGATGATATTTAGAGACTATCTGCATGGACTTGGTGTGACCAGACTCTGATCATTTTCTGGTAAAGAGGTGACAATCTGAAGATGCTTTCCAGTACCAGCCAAAGGTAAAACCAAACCAAACCAAACCAAAAAAAAAACAAAAGCAACAAACCCACATGGATTCACAGAGTAAATTTATATAATGGTATAGAATGTTTTAGAATCCTTCAGATTGAAGAGGATCCTTAATATCATTGAGTCCAACCATCAACCCATCATTGCCAAGTTTACTGCTAAACCATGACCCTAAACATGACATCTACACACCTTTTAAGGACATGCAGGGATGCTGACTCGACTGCTTCCCTGGGGCAGCCTATTCTAATGCTTTGACAGCACTTTTGGTGAATAAGTTTTCATTCTATCCAAACTAAACCTGACCATTTCCTCTCTTGTCACCTATTACTTGGAAGAAGAAACTCTCTACAGCCTCTTTTCAGGTAATAGCAAAGAGCAATAAGGTCTGCCTAGTGCTTCCTTTTCTCCAGGCTAAAGATCCCCAGTTCCCTCAGCTGGTCCACGTAAGAACTTCTGCTCTAGTGTTAGGTAATTATATCAGGATACAGACAAATGCTGCTACACATGAGAGTTTAATGTATTTATTGACATAATCTGAGGAGAGGAAATAAAAAAAAAAGAAAGCAAAAAGAAAGAGTAAAACAATCAGGGATACTCTGAAATGATCCTAATGATTAAGAAATCCCAGGTGTAAATGTAACAGCACAGAAGACAGACAAATCATAGTCCCGTGTTGTCTGGAAGCCTCCCACATTATGTAATCATTTGCTGATTAATATATTCACCTGGTGATAAATACAATAATTACATTGTGAAATAATAGAAGGCTCATTACATGGCCTGTCAAATGAAGCAAACAAACATTGCAAAAATTGTATCTTAATGGCAGAGAGTTATTAATTTGATGGAATGAGTCAGGTAACAAATAATTAGAGTTATACCAGTGAAAAAAAATCCCAAGAATTACTCAGAATTTAAAGCAACTTGCATAAAATGTATCTAGGAAAAGATTTTCTTGGCAAATAGTTTGCTTTGTAACTCTCTCATACAAAAGTCTATTCTGGATTTTTCTCATCCATTTTCTTGTGAAACTGATAGGTTTACTGTTCTCCAAGCTACAAGACCATATCAGTGAGTTTAAAATGCTTCATCCAATTTACAATCAAATTTGATTTACAATCAAATTCATCAAATCTTCAGTTTAGAAAGATCCCCCAGTAAGCCACTAACACTGATCTTGGGAGCATGGATAAGCTGTGCTACTCATGAGCTTGAGGACAGGCATCAAGGATCTTTGGTTACAAGCGATTATTAGTTCCTTTTCTGTGGAACAATTGTGCTGGGACACAAAAATAAGATTCTAGTAATGGTTTGCCATCTTGAGTCAGTGTGTTTCCCCCAGAAGCTTTGCAGATAAGTATTTGCATTTCCCTAGCTTGCCTCTGAGGAATGAGAAATCACTCTTCTCTAAACATCATTTGTCTGTTTTGGGTGATACATTTAGGAGTAGAATGCAGTTACAAATTGTATTCAAAGTATATTAGGAAAAACAACTATCTATCCAAAGGCTAAGGTGAACATTAGGTACTTAGTTTGGGTGTGCAAAATAGTATATATATAAACATAAATATGCTATGAAAGGTATTCTGGACTTGCAATGATGTGTGTATCTACCTCGAGCTTACCAGGATTCATCAAATCAAAGAATCATTAAATTGTGGTATAGTTTGAGTTGGAAGGGACCTGTAATAAGCAAGGACATCTTCAACCAGATCAGGTTGCTCAGAATCCCATCCAGCCTTACCTGGAATGTTTCCAGGGATTAGGAATCTACCACCTCCCTGGGCAACATATTCCATATATGTTCTACACATATACAGATATAATGTTGAAGGTATTTTCCACTTGCAGTAATGCATATATCTCTCTTGAACTTGCCAAGATTTACAGAGAAGTGACTGTTAATTGCCATTTCTCTACACAGTTTACTATTTGATTTTGTTTAGCCTGTAGGAAATTTAAAGATGGACAAATATGTCAGTAAATGAAAACAACTCCAATAGTCGATTTGGCGACAGCAGGAATGCACTTATTATTTCATGTTCTTTCTCATGACATTTTCTTGGTCTTGGAACTTACATTTACATTCTTTATTTCAGTATTTCAAACGTGAAAGTTTTTATGTAATGCACTTGCAGCCAAGAAGGAATAAAATACAAAAGTAGAACTCCCTCTCTACTCGGTTCCAGGCCCACCTGGAATACTGTGTCCAGTTCTAGAGCCTTCAACATAAGAAGGATATTGAGCTGTTGGAGCAGGTCCAGAGGAGGGGAACAAAAATTGTCAAAGGGCTGGAGCACCTCACTTACAAGCACAGGCTAAAGGAGCTGGGGGTTGTTCCACCTGGGGAAGAGAAGGCTCAGGTGGACCTCATAGTAGCTTATCAGTACCTGAAGGTAGCTTACAGAAGGGCAGGGGAAGGAGTCTTTAATAGGATATGTGATGGCAGGACTAGGATGCACATTGGAAGAGGGAAGAAGATTCAGGCTGGAGATGAGAAAAAAATTCTTTCTGATGAGGGTGGTGAAACACTGGACCAGGTTGCCCAGGGGCAATGTGGATGCCCCCTTTCTGAAGGTGTTTAAGGCCAGTCTGGACAAGGCACTGAGCAGCCTGATCTAGTGGGAGTTGTCTCTGCCTATGGCAGGGGGTATGGAACCAGATGATCTTTAAGGTGCCTTCCAACCCAAACTATTCCATGGTTCTCTAAGCCATTTTTAAAGATCTGACTGAAATGGCTTTCTTGGTGAAACCCATGCTTCTCAAATAATTATGAGAAGGTGGAAGGAAAATAATTGATTTTTCTTCTTTAATTTTATAATTGATTTTTATTTTTTTCAAAGGCAACTGAGAAATTTGGTCTTTTTTAGAAGCATTTATCCTGGTTTGAAAGACATTGTACTTGAGGAAAGTTTTGTCTCATCTGACACAATCAGAAGGTTTCTTGGGTTTGGTGTGTCTCCCTCAGGAGAGTAAGGCCAAAAGGCAAGTATGACACTAAGGACTTCTGACAAATACTATTAATGGTAAGCTTTCTATTTCATTTTTCTGGAAATTGACTGTCCATTTTGAATTGCAGCTGATGCTGGAGGAAGAACACATAAATCATGCTGCAACAGGACATTGATACATGTCCAGTGAACTTAACTATCTGTTGTAGGGGGAAGAAACATTCAAGTTCTCCATCCTGCAGAAATAGCAGCAGGAAAAGCAAAGACTGATTTGAAAAATAAGGTTTTAAAAGTGATTAGCTAAGGTCATCCCACTTCCCAATTGCTCAGTGGATGAGATACGATGTTGGGAAGATCTCTGGCAAGTTAAAAACTCTATGGAAGCACTAAGGCCTGAAGTGATGCTATCTTAAGATGTGGGGTACTTGTGTCAGACAGACTGTAGTCCCTTTGGAACTGGTCCATCATCAGTGGAGACTGAGAAGCAATTCTGAGGGAAAATTGATGTCGCAAATTCAAAGCAATATGGTTCCGTATTTAGGGTGGTTTGGTAAAATGACTAATGTCTAATTAGTTGGAATTCATCTTAGTTGAGACATCTGGAAGTTGTCAGCATCATACAATTGACCTTTTCTGCTCTTTTTTCCTCAGTTCTTCCACTGATTCCTTGGTCCTTCCTCCTCTTTGTAGTTTTTCATCTTCTTCCTTTCCCTTTTACTCTACCTGATCCTTTAGCCCCTTCCTGTTTTTCACTGCCAGCTTGTTCATACCCTGTAAGAAAACACTCACTTCAAAAAGTGGCAGACAGGAATGAGAGAAAATTAGCTGCTGTAACACTCTGTTTATGTGCTATAACTCTTGCTCCACCTTAGCATTTCTACTTAGCTTTCAAACTCCTTAGAAGAAGCACTGCCTGGTCCTCTTAGCACAGTGCCAAGCACAACAGGGACCTTTAAGTCCTTAAGTACAAACATAATAAAAGCAGTAATAGCAGTAAAGGAATGAGTGGGTCAGCCAGCTTTCTCATTTCCTTTTATCTTGGTGAGCTGGAAGGTTCACCTTAGTACAAATGGGAACACAGATGAATGAGATCTTAAGTTTCACATGGAAAAAAGTCTGCAAATAAACTGCAGAGCAGGTGTTCAGGGGAATTAAACAACTCACAGTGACAGGAACATCAATTTAAGAATTTCAAAAATGCATGTACTGAAATATCAGATGTTATTACATTTTCAATTCATAAATGCCAGTTGCTTTATTGGTTTTAACATTGTATCGGGTGCATCAATAAATTTACAAAGCACATCATTTGGATTTCTAATAAGCATGGACTACTAAACTCATACCATTAATTCTGCTTCATTTGTGAGTGCCATGATACTAGAAACCTATCTTAGTGCTGATTTGCTCTCATAATAATCAGTTTCATAGCTAATAATAATATAGATTCTATGTATCTTAAACAAATTGTGAGTGATTAATAGACTGTGGTGCTTATTTTATTTTAGCTTTTGTTCTATTTACAAAGTTTTCTTCACCCATATCGAGAAGAATATTAAAGCTGATTTGCAAGCTTACAACTTCCCTTCAAAGTTTGATAATAGAAGTGATATCTCCTAAAAACCCCAATTGGCATTCCAATAATGAACTGACCAAGCAGATATTTAAATGCATGATGAATGCCAAAATCAATTAAAAGAGTGTACTGGAGAACTAGTGAAAAGGGTATGTTTCCTGTTGCTAAAAAAGGATGAAAAAACATGGACATCCTAAAGGCATTTATTTCACGCAAGTAAAAAAATGAATGAAGTATTTGAATATTATTTCTAATGGCAAAAAATCAGACCAAGGTCAGAAACATGATTTTGATGCTTTTTAAACGTGACACTGACTGTCTCTGCTGACACTATGGTGCATAACAATTCAGGGCTCTTTTCCTTTACTGAAGCCTTTCCAGTCATAGGTGATTGTTCTGCCAAATTACATAATAACATTAAGCATTGATTCAGTCCCTCACACTGGAAATATTCCAAAGAGCACTTTATATATAACTCTACCCAGGAATTGCTTCAACCGCTGTTGATCAAAGGGTGTCTTCTGGGGAAGAATATGCTCACCCTTTGCTTTTGCAGCACCATTTTAAGTCACACTTGAGCTGAAAGAGGGAATAGATTTAGTTGTCCATCAGAAGGAAATTTTGGATGGGTGAAATGAATTCAGTGGGGGTGGTGGGTCGACATAGCAACTAATATAAAAACTTAACAGAGACAACTAGTGGGAAGAATCTATTTTTTTTTTAAGACTTGCTGGAGAAGCTGTGTTGAATTCAAAACTAGCCAAGCTGTTATTCCCTTCCTTACATTAAGGAAGGGCGCCATCTAATGAACACTAGCAGCAATTCCTGCCATGCTACTAGCATTTTCTGCCTTACAGGAACAGACTTTGTTCACTGCAGGACAACTTGTTTCTTTCTGTAGGTTGAACAGCTTAGCTGCTGTGGACCATGACCTTAAAGTAATTAATGATATTAGAAGTTGGTTGCTGACAGGTCATATAAGGATAAATATACCGCCTATGATCTTTTAAATGACATATACATCTATCTTTTTTCCTTCTTGCACCTCACTAAATGTTGTGAGGGTACTTTGTTGTCTCCTTTGTATCCCTTTTATCCAGCTCCACATACAAAACAAACACACTCACAAAGACCTTATGGCAAGAAGAAAGCTGCTCTACCACCCTAGGGAAAATATACAGGCATCTGTTCTTTGCAATTTCCACCTAGAGCTGCACAAGGTATTTATTATAATGGGGGTGGAAATAACCTTCTCAGTGAAGAAGATTAAAGGCTGCTAAGAGTGAGGGAAGCATCAAAAACTATGGTGCCCATTTTGAGTTTTCCATTACTCCTGGGCCAGCAGAGTGGCTTGCCTGAGGCATTTGCTAATGTAGGATCTTGAGACCTCTCTGCAAAGTGTCACTGAGGAAAGATCATCCACAGATGAATTATCCTTGTTATCCATCACTCAGCATGTTCTGTTGAGAGCCATGAATTTTCATATATGGAAAGTGTTGCAGCAAAGAAAAGGCCTAGAACAGATTCTGTATCTGTGGGATGTAAACAAAGAAGAGAGAAACATAAACTGCAGCAGCACCAACAGAACAACACATTTGTAAGGACTTTGTGAAGTCAGGGGTAGTGAGGCATTTTACTTAATTGTCTTGGACATTTAGTCTCTATAATTGGAATACTTCAAAAGCATGATGGGCAAGTTACAGGGTCAGAATAGATACCATCTTCTACCTTGTGGAGAGGCTACTTTTGTGCAAGCTTCTAGCCTGAAGTGTATCAAAAATGGAAAAGAGAAAAGTTGTAGAGATGTTCTAAATATCTTTTTGATTCTTTAAAAAAACATAAGTTTCTGTCAAATCAAATTTAATTTATCTTATGTACTAGTGAAAATATGACTGCTTTATGGCCTGGACTAACACTCCATTTTTGTCTAATAGGGTAAACAATACTGTCCCTCGGAATATTTCCCACTTCATGGTCATGTCCTGAAGAATTCAAGACTCTTAGATCAAAGGCACACAGCTGTATAAACCGTTCATCATGGGTAGTGTAATTTCAAGCTGCCAGTAAGGTCATTCCACCCCCTTGCTAAAATCTATCTAAATGAAGTATCGATAAAATAAAAAAATAATCTGGGAGATTATTTTAGCTTCAGCAGTGCTGTGTTCAAGTAACCTCTAAAAGCATGAGTTAAGGTGCTTCCACTACCTTTCTATTATTTTTTTTCTGAAAATAAAACTGAAATTACTGCCATTCCTTTTTCCTCTTTGGAGATCATGTAGGTGACTAGCACCTGCTCACACAAAGGACTCACTCTAGAAAAAGAAACAACTTTTTATAAAGTGCATACCACAGGCAGAATCTTGTGCTTTGTTTTAAATGAGAGATTCTTCAAACTTTTCCCTCAGCAGGGACCAGGGCAGTCCCTGGAGTGAGAGATTTATTTTTCTTTTTCCTGGTTTGCTCAGGAAGTGGTCTCAGGCCCTTTCTAATCAGTCCTTCCCGTCCATGGGTGCCTGCCTCAGGCAATGAGCCTTAAATAACTTCCTAATCTTCACCATCCTCTTCCAACACATACTATCCCCAAGCTGTGTCTTCGTTGCAGTTAAGGGTGATATAACTGATCAAGCTTCAGAAATTTCTGTCTAGAAGAACACTGTGGGGAGACAGCAGTAGTCTGCAGAGCATATAGCAATGATAAAGCAACAAACTCCCACATAAACTACATTAAAATTTTGAAGGTCATTACAGCATAAAGCTTAAGGGTAGAATAAAATCACAGAATCGTAAAATAGTTTAGGTTGGAAGAAACTTTTAAAGGTCATTTTGTGCAACTCTCCTGCAGCAAGCAGGGGTATCTCCAACTTTGGAGAATCAAAAAACCTGTTATAGGAGATGAGTTTTGAGTCTTGGAACCTCCAATGAGATGCAGTCCAAGGATGGTAAAGGAAATATTTTAGTTCTGTAAACTGCTAGCAAAATGGAAGTACGAGCACTTCAAAATAATAGCAAAGTGACTGCAGCATTACCAAGGGATGTTTCTCACTTGCAGAGTGTAACAGCAGCATTACATTTAATGCTGGGTTTTGAAGTTCAGAATACTTAGGTAAAATAAAAATCTCCTAACAAATAAATATTTCAAGATCACTGTTGTCCATCTCTGGTCACTGTGAGTATGTTTGTAATTACTGCACAGGTCAATAGCAGTATTTTTTTAGAAGAGGAACTGAAATTCATTGCAGTTACAATTGTTTGCTGCTTGTGTAAAGATCTGAAGAACCTGAGAATAGCGCACAGTTGGAGCATCAGCTCCAGCAATAGGGAGTAGCACTACCACAGGCCTAGTGCAAATGCCAATGGTTCTGTAAGATAATAACTTGGCAATTGTGACACTCACTTGTAAACCAGTCCATGAATCAAGGTCTGATCCCAGGAAGGGGTCAAGATCCAGAATATTCTCCCTAGTGATGGGTAATATCTCCTTCTGAATCACCATCTTTTAATGCTGTCAGGTGGCTCTCAAAATGGCAGCTGCTCCAGCCTTGCACATTGCTTGGAAGTCATCACATGCTCCAATAAAGTTGTAGGACACTGGACATCATAAAGGACAATGGACCACAAGCTTGTGGTCCTACTTTATGGAAGACTATTTAAGGATGCTTCAGAGAAGGTTTGTTGTGCCAGTAATGCAATATTTTACAAAGTGGAGTCTTGGTCTTTGTTGAATAAAACTCAGGTTCTGGGACAGAGCATGCAGTTGCCACATCTTACATTCTCACCTATCTTTGAGCCTCAAATGCCTTCTTGATCAAAGTAGAGAGGTGCTTTTTCCTTAATGCTTCTGAAATGGTTTTCAAACATGAAATAGGGAAAGGATGCATTTTAAATATATGCATATAAGCCACTAGAAATACATGCATATATACATATGGAAATATATATGCAATTTTGTTTGGATAAAAGAGTTGAAATATAAAATAACTGTAAAGATTATAGCACTCTAAAATGATGCAGTGTAAAAGAAAACAGAAAGAAATGTTTATTTCCCACAGAGTTAAAATGTTCGGTTTCAATTGCATTAAAATTTAAGCATTTATGCACTTTTTTGGAATGAGATGTGAGACTATAATCAACTTGTTTTCATACCAAAGAATATTCCACATAAGGTTTTTGTTTAGAACTAATTTTAAATTCTGATTTTGTTTGGTGAATCTCAGTTTCCTCGCAACTGCATATTTTCTGAATGTAACATTCAGGGAAATGCTGTGTCTAGCCCCTGCCATAAAATCTGTATCTTTGCTTGTCATCTCTACTTTAAGTGAGAACTGAGCAGTTTTAGAAACCTGTCACACTGCCTTCTACTCTATAATCTGTTGTCCAGTCAGGTGCCTCTCAAGTCCAATGGTGTATATGTACTAACACAGCTCAATATTCCCAGCTGGCCTTAGTGTTCACACACAACAGAATCTTCCAAATAAGTATCTGTTTTTGGAAATCTGCTCTGAAAGCTGAACTCAGCGTGAGATTCAGAAGAACTGATACTCAGTTCAATAATGTTAACATTTTCAGCACTATTCAAGGAATTGTTAAGGGCTCTAAAGAGTGCAAAAAATATCTTATAATCTTGGACAAGGCTCAGTTTTTCCCTTCTAGTACAAAAGCTTGAGTCTTGTCATATTATGATGAATTGTTTTCTGCTTGGTCTTGCACATCTAGCCTAGATTAAACTAGAGATGAGTGAAGATTATTGAAGCAAGAGCTGGCATCAATCTGGAGAAGGGATGAAAATTTCTGGCATAGGGAGCATACTTTCAGTAAGGCAGAGCTTTACTCCCGAGGATTTTGAGAGACATTGTATAGGAAATGATGGGGATGTAGAGGGTTCTCTGTCTTGGGATGATGGAACCAGGAACTCTAGATAGAATTACTGGTGTCAAGAGGCACACTGGAGGGCTGTATGAAAAGCAGAGAAAGTTATGCACCAGATAAAGTGGTGATGTTGTGGATTTACCAGAAAAAATTCATGAGCTGAATAAGGTGATAGACACACAGGAGATCTGGCCTTTAGAATGTCTCATAGATGTGACAATTGCACATTGTTAATGAGGCTTTTGAACTGACTATAATAAGCAGTAAAAATATATGTATTAATGTATTTATGTGTGTGTGTATGACTGGAATAATTTTTGACACGGCGGCTTATTGCTTTGTAATCACATTCTGAATACAGCTTTTTTCTCTTCCTGCACACCTGTGTCTGACATTCACTTTAAAAAATTACCATGGCAAAGCCAAAGTTGTGATATTAAATCCTGAGAACATGACCATGTGAGTTTGCCATTTAAATGAGCACTAAGAGCAAATACAGTTTGTTCTTCTTCACTGTTTCTATTTCTGTCATCATCCTTGGTTGATCTTTTACATCTTCAATGCACCAGGCAGTACTCAGACTAAAAAAGAAACAGTAATAAAACCAAAGAAACTAGGCTAAGACTTCTGCTCTTGGCAGTTACTCTGAAAATATGGGTTTCTCCCTTTGCAGCACATTACTGGTAAACCTATTCACACAAGCTAGTGGTACTTCTATGAAGACACTTGGAAGTTTTTTCAGTCTTCAAACCAGCTCTTGAAATTCCCTGAGGAAATATCCTCAGCATTCCATGATAATCACTTTATCTTGATAGGCAGAGAGATCTTCAGACCTATAGATTTCTTTAGATCTGCTGCTTTTTCAAAAGCAATCAGAACACAGTCTATCACTTGGGTATGCAGTAACCTCAGTCTAGAGGAAAGCTGTGATTTTATCCTAGCAGTACAAAAGCCTATATTTAGTAAAACAAATCTGGAAGAATTTAATGAGAAATACAAATGCACAGATCACAAGTATGTCTGGGGGATTTTTTCCAGCAGTTACTCTGATATACTTTATGAGTATATCAGAGACCCAAGGCACATCTCACTTTGTTCAACCATTATCTTTCAGATTTCTACTAAAGGCACTTTTCCTCTCAACCTTTCAAAGTGCTATTGACTGTAGATGACATTTCAAAGGATCTATTAAAAATTTTCATTATTAATATACCTTTATTCATTTAGAAGAGCTTTTTGCAAAGTCACCTTTTTCCAGCTACTCATCATAAAAATGAAGCGTTCTTCACCTTATTCGATGGCCAAACAAATTTATTACTCCTCATTTTCTTCCTATTTGCATCTCCCGCTTACCTTCTTTCAGGGAATCTAACATATTTTATTTGATACAAAGGTACATTTTAACATTTGAAAAATAATTGTAGCATTTTAATGACCTTATATGGTTAGTTCACATTTCATAAAGATCAAAAAGAATAGTCTCATTCGATGTAACAGAGCCCAATGGCACTGGAATATAATGTTCCCCTCCAGGGGAGAACCTACTTGAATTAAATCGTACCTATGAGTAGCATAATTTATAATTTTTTAATGAAATATCATAAAATTCATCTAAGGTTCTGTGGTCTGTCTGCAAGTCAAAAAAAAACTATGTAATAGGAAGTGTAGACTGAGAAATAGTATAAAAAGTATTACTGTAGTTATTTTCTGACTGAACTTGTGAAAAAAATAACCAGAAAAGATGAGTAGATGTTCATAGGCTCTCAAACTTTCAAATTATGGATGACTCATGAGAGAGGAAGTTAATAAATGCCAATAGAACTTAATTATTGGGCAGCAGCTGTTACAGGTATTTCAAGTGACCTGTGGAGAGCTCATAGCCTTATCCTTACAACTTGCTCTGCTACTTTAGAACTAACTAGGAGACATTTTAGTAAACTCATAACTCACTTGAGGATTTCTGGGACTGTTGAGATTCAGAGCAGGGGGTGCGACCTTGTTGGTAGTGGTTCTAGATGACATAAATGACAATTCTCATTAACTTTTACAAAATTCTAACAGTCAGTAAATAGGGTTTCATAAAAAAGTACAGGCATTAAAGCTATATGTTCAGTTATATGGCCCATGGTTCCCTGAATATACCTGTTGCACACTCTAAATTTTGTTATTCTTTCAGACTGAAGGGGAAGAGATATGTAATTTTGGCAAGTTTTCAGTAATGATTATTAGATTAGCTAATACAATTATATTTTAACTTTTTAGTAGTGTGATTCTTATATTATAAAATTAGATCATCCCATCTGATATTTAAAGAACACATACTATCAGACTTTCTTTAATGACTCCCTTCAATGAGCCCACATCCTGTGATTTGCTTGGAGTCATATGCTGCAGTTAAAGACCTCAACTGTCAGTGAGTTTCACACCAACCTTATTAAGATATTCCCATGTTTAATTGAAATAACTGTAAGAAATGTTCAGAACTAATTTATAAGTCTAGATTTCCCTAGATTCAATTTCCAGTCATTAAATCTTAATATGTCCTCATCTCCTGGAGAGAAAGATCTGCGTAGATAACCAGCCTGATGCATTTTAAGTTTGATTTTGAATGGAGTTTGATGATGTTAAATCATATTGGCAGCATGTCTAGCCCCCTAAATACAGCATCGATAATTAGTAGATGTTATTTGATGAGACAGCCTTAAACTGTGCTGTAGAGTTATAAAGCATTACTTGCCTTACACATTTAAATCACCCCACGTGAATTATTCAGTGCCAACAACCCAGTTCGAGGATATCTGTCTTGAATAGCAGATCGAAGAGTCCAGATTAAAAAAAACACAAACAAATATACTCTGATCTTACATCCACACCAAAGTTTGCATTAGTCATTTGAGGTTGCCTGGGAACAGCAAAATACCTCATTCCATCAGTTGCAAACCACAAAAATATATCAGCAAGGAAACAGTTACCACCTTAACAAAGTATGCATCCCTTGTACCTTAAACAAAGCACACAAATGGATATTTCCTTAGGTAATGTTACCAATTTTGTCACACCTTTTGAATGTAAAGGAGAGATCTATCTTGATTTTATTAGCTAAATACTATAACTCAAGGAACACACTTTGTAGATGTGCAATATAAATTTGAAGCATAAAACCATTTGGTTTGTAATGATGCTATCTGCCCTAAAATTTATTATCTAAGATTAGTTTCTCATAAACTTGGTGTACAAATTGGTAGGAGCTGCTATTAGTTTAGTGGCCAGAAAGCAAAGACTTTTCGAAGGCACGGAGAGATTCTCATAAATTTATCTGTATTTGCCTTTTTCATAATTTCATAATTTCATAATCAAGGTTGGAAGGGACATTTCAGATCATCAAGTCCAACCATCAGCCCAACTCTGACAAGCCTTCCTGCAGCTTGATTAGTATTAGGTGTTAATCTCATAAAATTTAGCAAAAAGTCATTGCAAGTCTATCCAGAGGGGGGAAGTATCAGAAGGCCTAATATACACATAAGCATCTTAAGAAAAAACACAAACAAAACCCCACCACCTCAAAAACCTAAGGTAAAAGGTGTGTTCAATAGTAGGTGGTTGTCACAGGGTTCCTTTATAGCTGGTGTACAGACACAGGGACACTCAATCCTCTTCAAATGGGACAGTTGTTCTGGCACTTGCCTCTCTCCATTCACTATAGAAGTGACCCAGAGCACTTAGCCCACAGTTTGGCTGTACTTAGTCAAATTAATATTTATGAATATTCATACTAATAAATTTATAGTTATGAACATTTAACAAAAAATAGATATGATTAATCTGTGCCATACTGCCCATAACATTAGTAATATATAAAACAACATGAAGAGGACTATTAAGATTGGAAATGTAAATTAATGGGAATCATGCATGAGTGAAAAATATAATTTCTTTCTGGCAAATATATTTGATATAGACAACAAACAGAGCTAATGCTGAAGTTCAATAAAAACAAAAAGTAAGATTTCTTTTTTTTCCTAACTATTGAATAAAGAAGCTGATTTTATCCTTCATTCTAACCAAACATCTACAACTAATTTCCTTTAGTTTAATTAATTGTACTAGCCCTCAAACAAGCACTCCACTGCTACACATGTGTAATAAAATGCTGTATCTTTTCAGATGCAGAACTCTGATGACCATTTTACAGTGCTGCTGAAAGGAAAGGACAATCAGTGCCCTTGATAAAGCATGTAGTAGTGCTGGCATAGCAGAAATGAAAGTCTGGACTGTTTTCTTTCATGCCACTCCTGGAAATTTCAGATAAGCTCTCATCAAGTCCCTCCTGCAGTTTATACTAACTTTGTTCTTGTCCTAAAGCTTGATTTCAACATAGGAGCCATCAGGCAAAGATCCCCCAGCCTTTCACTAGATAATGAATGATTAATAGAATACATATCAAACCAGTTGTTTATGTAACTGTAATGACCTCAGATAGTACAAACAATACATATCTGCACAACTGCATATGAACTTTATAGATAAGCCATCTGCTGCTGTAAAATTTTTAATAGCAGTGAACATATGAAAAGGATTACGTAGATAGTGATTACTATAATTTCATAAGCCTTGCAAAATCCATAGAAGAAAGTAAGAGGGGAAGCAGGAGGCAACACCTGCTTGACCTCTGTAATAACATTACCCAGATAAACTCACCCATTCTTTCATGCACTGTTTCTGGCTCAGGTTTACCTTTCAGTAGACTCTTCATACAGGAAATTCACTGCTGTTTTGAGTTGTCATCCTTGAAGTTAAACATATCTCTTATTTCTCATTTGCTTTTATCCTATCTTATATTCCACTAGATGGGCAAAAACCACCGAGGTGGTTGTGGTTTTCTGCAATGGATAGAGATGTTTTTTACAATTCTAAGGTGAGAGCAAGATTTTGTACTTTAAGGAGAATGAGACATCAGAGTATAGTAGGTGAAACAGGGCATGAGTTGCAATAATCTGACTTCAGACTCATCTAACCACCAATTTCTATATTTTTATAGATGTTTAGTTTGAATTCCAGCAGCAGAAGGCTGAGCAGAAAACTGCACTGTTGGACTAACTTTTAAAGCATACTGAATCGCACTTAACCTCACAGCTTCCTGTATAAGAAGAAAATCAGAACAGTTTTCAGATCTCCTGTTCATTAAAACAAGTAGATATTTTGTTGCAACCAGGGACTGTTGCCCTTAAGGAAAATTTATCATTCAAATATGAGTAGGCTGGTTACTGCATACAATTTGGTTGAATGAGGCTAGAACTCTTTAAAAGAGAATGTGGTTTTTTTTTTCAATAGTGTGAAAAATGAAACTAAAACACTCATTCACATAAAGATGAAGCATACAGAATTTTAGATCATGAAGTAGAAATGATGGAACCAGTGAAAAATGAGCAATACACAGAAGAGGGTGAATCAGCTCCTGTGGAAAGAATTATTTGCCATTAAAAAGTGATGTAACAATTGGAGGTGGAATAACACAAACAAATTAAATGGAAAAGTCCAGAAAATACCATATTCTAGAGATTTTTACTGTTTTTTGATACATTTTCAGTAAACTGCATATATTCTTAATTAAGTTCTTATTGGTACAAGGATGCATCTTCCAGGATGCAAGACCTTGAAGTACCTTTTCAACCATTAGGAAACAATGAGATTTCCTTGAAATATGTAAGCTTTTTATGCCAACACCTAAGCTAGAAATATTTACTTTATTTTTTTTTCTTTCCTCTCCCCTTCTGATCAGTCTCATTTAATAAATTAGTTGCTGGGATTACAAAATGAAACATCAAGTATTTCTGCAAGAATTGCCAAAGCTGCTAGGAGCATGATAATTATAATGAGCAACAACCAAGGAATTACAATTTACATTGACTCACATCCCTGTTTACTCATGCAACTCATCAAGCTTATACAAAGGATTCCTTAATGAAAAATTTGTTCATCTGTGGATTGCAAATTAGAAAGTTACAAGACTATCCACATAAAACCAATATAATAATGTATTACAACTGATTTTCATTGCAGTGCATAGGATTTCAGCTGTTCTTTCAAATGACAAAAATGTTACGGAAAATGGGGAATCATGACTTCTAATTGAGAGAGAAGCATCTAGCTACCACTAGTCTGTGCCCCTATTTGAATTATTTACCCTGTATGGAGCCTATGTGATGCTGCTGAGCATGTGATGATGACACAGTAGATTTATTTGCCTAGCACTCTGTATAAGAGAAAATATATGATACTGGTATATACATATACATGATCTTGGAGCCATAAAGAACATACTCCATACTCCTATAAACTGATGCTCAGAATAGTACAAGACCCAAAGCCAGAGGTGGTAAAATATGGAGGTCAAGCTTCTGCAGTAGTTGGGAGGAGAATAAACTTTTTGATATAATCAACCCACAAACAAATTAAATGGAAAAGCTTATGCAATACATCACTGTGGGACAGGCCAGAAATTCTCTCAACCTTGTTATCTGCATTTTGGTGGAGAGTAGATTTGGTGAGGATAAAAGGTCGGAACATACTGGGAGATCAGCTTCATAAAAACAATTAAATGGAGATTCATTCTGTGCTCACAAACATGGGGAGGAAGCAAACAGAGAGGGTTCATGGTTCATTTGCTTCCTTTTAAAAAATGGAGGGATCTGGAAACATATATCAGAGAGATATAATTTATATATTAGATGTCCCAATTATCGTATATAATTGGGATAAAACATGTAGTTTCATGCAGAATAGAGAAAAACTATAAAGTAGTTTGGCAAAAACTCTGGAAATACTTTAAAGGTGAAGCTGGGATAGGCTGGTTTGGAAGTGACTTTTTTCTAGCTGTTTTGATGGAAGCTGCAAGAACACTGTTGATGGTAAAAGAAGCTAATTGTCATTCTCAACGGGGTTCAAAAGGAAAATGAGCTGAACAAAGAGGCTTGGAATGAGAATCTTTTGTTCTCCTTAGAAGCATTCTCAATCAGTGTTATTCATACAGGTTCTCTCCTGATGTGCAGATTAACCATAGGATGTCTTCTTCAAGTTTTGGATGACTCTCTTCAGGTAATAGGAGAACACATGACTGATTGGTTGGACATTCATAACCTACCTGGCAGCACAAACTGTATCAAGCAATTAGCATAATAAATGGTCTTGTCCTTTTGCACAAAGAAACAGAACATCTTCTGCTTTGGTAGGTTTCTGATTCAGTCCTGGCCCCTAAGAACATTTCAATTCACAGAAATTCTGCAGTCTCCATTCTACTTGTGCTACTTTGGGAACTTTTGGGAATGCATGTGTTTGTGTATAAAACATATATACCCATCCCTATCTGTGTGCCTGAGGACTTAAGTGATCCAAGATGCTCCCTCTGCCATTTAGGAATAATTACAAGACTGTCACTTGCAAATGTTGGTTGCTCCTTTCCAATGCATGGTATTTGCAAAGACTGATGCTTTTAAAAGTACATATTCAAACTTCAACTTTGCAGGTGTCAGTATGAATTATCTCCTTTTCCCAATCAATCCTTCCTAAACTATGAAATAATATCCCTTACTCATAAATTTCCTTTTATCATTTTAGGGAGAACAAACTATAATTACTGCTCTTTCCCATCCCTGCTATTATTTCAGATTAAGTCCTTGTGTTTTATAGGAATTATTTCTACAACAGGAATTCTGGTTTAATGTTATCATTTGCCTCAGTGGATATCACAGTAAGATTCAAGTCACTGCCCTCAAGGAGCAACATTCAGCTGATGTTGAGATGGTAATGGCTACTTTCTCCCACTGCTTTCTGTGTGATACTGTTTTCTTTAATAGGAGAAAATTGCTACAGAGAAGAAAAGTTTTCCTTTTTGCCAGTTGTGCTACTCCTATGAGCACTAGCCGAGGGTGAACATTTGAAATGGTAGAAGGATTTGAGTATTTTACTCCAGGCCCTGAAATATTATGCATCTCTTATTCTTGCAGAGTTTTTCATAGTCTGAAAAAAAAAATCTATTTATCTGGTATTTCCAATGTTTTATTTTAACATTTTTGTTTGGTTTTCATACATATATGTCCAAGTAAAGATGCTCTTAATGATTTTATCATATTATTAAAATGTTTTCTGATCATCCAGTATAATTGAATTAAGGTAACATGGCTTGCATTAATACTTTTCTGCTTTGTCTAAACAAAACAAAACCTGAATAATAAAGTGGGATTTTACAGTCTTGGTTGCAAACGTTTTCTTGCCATCCTTCTCTTTTTAAAAGGAACAGAATTTCCATCTGTGATGCCAGCATTGCAGTCTTGTTTTTGTTCTCATATATAATTAGAACATCAGGAAAAATAAAATCTTGCAACTAGTTTACTGTTGAGGCCAGGACTTTCTCTTGTGTAGGAGCAGAACACAATGTCTTCATGAAGATTAAAATCATTAGTGTGTAAATACACCCTTGAAATTGCTCAATGTAAAGTATTCTTAATGCTAGGGAACTTTCCCTAATCAGAGCATTTTTAGGTGCAGGCTTTCAATTGCAGATGTAGCCAGAAGATATATAAAAAAAACCCTAATGCATTTAACTGTACTAAGAGAATGTTATTCATCAGGTAAATTTGATTAATGCATCCTA
>VZTY01014740.1:0-16018 GCA_013400935.1 Turnix velox | reverse complement strand
TCCAGTGTGGCTGTGTGCAAATGATTTAGAATCAGAGAATGCATTGAGCTGGAAGGACACTCCATGGAGTCCAAACCCCTGCAGTGACACAGGGACATCTTGCTCTAGGTCAGGTTGCTCAGAGCATCAGCAAGCCTGGTCTTCAATGTCAACTGGGATGGTCCTCCACCTCTCTGAGCAACCTGGGCCAGTGTATTTCATAGAATCATAGAATAGTTTGGGTTGGAAGGGACCTTAAAGATCGAGTTCCAACCCCCCTGCCATAGGCAGGGACACCTCCCACTAGACCAGGCTGCCCAGTGCCCTGTCCAGCCTAGTCTTGAACACCTCCAGAGATGGGGCATCCACAACCTTCCTGGGCAACCTGTTCCAGTATTGTCTCATCTTGGCCAAGGACTGCTATTTCCATGCTACTGGAGCCAGTTTACCCAATAAATTTCAGCATCTGTTTACATTTTTCTTTCTTATTTAATGCCACTGTGGCTTCATCAAATGATAACGCTCTTCTACATGGTAACACTGAAAAGGACAGATCAAATTCAGTGGGTTTTGGTTTTGTTGTAATGTATAATATTACTTTGGAGAAACTCCCCTGGCTGGAGCAAAATATGCAAGGTTATAACCCAGTGAAAAGTTTTAAGTTGTAGAATCATGGAATGGTTTGGGTAGGGAGGGATCTTAAAGATCATCTATGTCCAACTCCCATGCCATAGGCAGGGACACCTCCCACTAGACCAGGCTGCTCAGTGCCCTGTCCAGCCTAGTCTTGAACACCTCCAGAGATGGGGCATCCACAACCTCCCTGGGCAACCTGTTCCAGTATTTCACCACCCTCACTGTAAAGAATTTCTTTCTTCTCTTCATCCTGAATCTCCCCTCTTCCAATTTACATCCATTACTCCTAGTCCTTCCATCACATATCTTATTTTAAAGTCCTATGCTGATCTTTAAGGTCCCTTCCAACCCAAACTATTCTATGATTCTATGATTAGGTCATACCATGTACCTTTATATATAAAGTCAACTCCAGTAAACAAGTTGCTTTGCTGAAGGAAGAAAAAGCTCTTGCAGAAGGTGAAACCAAGCAAATCATAAATTAAAACAGGGTTAGGATAGTGTCTTTGAAGAGCTGAGTTCTTCACAAACTGTTGGAGGGATGGCTGGGCAGCCAAGGACAGTGTGGTGGCTGATTTCTGCCCCATGGCATCTACTATTGTGTCCTGATAGAGAGCAGGGCTTGCATTCTGGGTGAAAACAAGAAAGAAAAGCTCCTACATCTCATCACCCCCCTTCTAATGTATATTTCATACCTTGCCCTTACTTTATTTTGAGTCCTAGATCTTTATTATAATCAGTCAAAGTCCTGGCTTTCAAGTTGTGAATGGGCATCATAATTACCTAATGCAAGCACTCCAGAAATCAGATTAGTAATTAGCTGAACCAAACTGATTGGTGTGACTTCCTGAATGCATCTCTTTAATGTTGAACATTTGCTTTGTGCTTGAAGGATTTGTTTGTGTGTTTCTTGTGTGTGATGAGAGCTTTTCTGTAATTAGCTCCTGGGGGACAGCATATTCTAACAGTTAAAGAATAATTGCAGCCCTATGAAATGTGAAATGGCTTGGGTTGGCTTTTGTTGCAGCTTAATTGTATGCAACAAGTACAGGAGGCTTTTCATTTCACATCAGGATAGTAAAGACGTAGCTTTCATAAATAGAGGGATTTCATACAGTGGTAAATAGTCTCTAATATGTTAATTTTGCAGCAAAACCTAAACAAACAATGCACGTTTGAGAATTCTCAGTGTTACTGAAGTAGATGTTCATCATTGTTTCATCAGGGTGTAGATTTTATGTATGATTTTGATGAAAAGAGGAAAAATAAATGTGGTGGTCACTTTGAGCAGCTCATTTTCCCTTGGGATGCAGCTGTGAATGCTTTTTCTTCTGAAATTTCATGGCAAAAATTTGGAAAGCAGCTGCAAGAGTGTTTTGGTCAAATGAGTTTGAATGTAAAATGAAACTTCTTAGTCAATTCTTTTTTTTTAGGGGGGAGGAAAAGAAGAGTTGTTGTTATTTATTTTCTACTGGAGTGTTCTTTTTGTTGGTGGGTTATTGCTGGTCACTGTTGCAACTGTCCCTTTTATCTTTTGCTGCTTGTCTGATGACTTAGTTTCTGTTGGGGAGCTCCTCTGGAAGTCCCCCAGTGTGGGTAACAGTGGTCCAGGCTTTTATCATGGTTTGTGTTCCATGCTGATGTATAGGGTTGCTGGATGCTTGAATGCAGAATATTTTCAATCCAGTAACCTATTTACTAACCCAAAGATAGATACAGACATCCTTGACATCCTCCCTCTTCAAAAATGCTATTATTTATTGATATCTAATGAATATTGTTGAATTATCAGCTCTCTGTGCTGTGAGTGCAGGCTGAATGATCACTAGATCTAAAATAACATCCATGTGTGTTTATTCGATTTGAAAAGAAGACAAAATAGTCTGAGTTTAGAGCTCCTCACACATCCCTTAGCACAGCCAGCATTGCTACAGCACATCTATAAACACCACCCACTCCTGTGCCTGCTGGCATGTAGCATTTATTTATTTCTTCAGTGTAGATGACAGTGATGCTGGTGTCTCATTGTCATCTAGATCTGATAACTGGGAGTCATTTTGATATGGTTCTGAGGTAATCTACAGTGTCAGGCTCTCAATGTCCTCTTGTCACTGCCACTTCTCTCCATAGCACTGCCACCGTTTAGAGCTCCTCACACGCCTTCGCTTCTGGGGTTTCCCAACAGAGGCTCCATGGTGTGTGAGGAGTCACCATCTGTGTGCCTTCCCAGGAGGACAGCAGAACAGTGTCCCCCAGAGTGACCCTGCCATCAATTCTGGCTGGGCTTGGGCATGGGTGAAGCTCAGTAGAGATGCTTGATGGCAAAAAAGTCCATGGCATGCTGCTGTTTTCCCTTGGGTGGCATCTCAGGGATTTGGTGTGCAAGTCCTCAGCTGATGCATTCCTAAAGAGGTGAGGGCCCTTAATTTCTCATGGGTTTTGAACAAACAAATCATTTATTTGTTCATCTCTCTCCCTAGCACTTGTAGTCCTCAGTATTACTGTTGAATTGCTGTTGGGTTTGCCATGAAGATGCAGAGGAAGGACATTCAACATAAGAAGGACATTGAGGTGTTAGAGAGGGTCTAGAGGACCACAAAGATGATGAGAGGGCTGGAGCACCTCCCTTCTGAGGACAGGCTGAAGGAGTTGGGGTTGTTCAGCCTGGAGAAGGCTCAGAGGAGACCTCAGAGTAACTTCTCAATACCTGAAGGGGGCTACAGAAAGGCAGGGGTAGGACTTTTTAATAGGATATGTGATGGCAGGACTAGGAGAAATGGATGCAAATTGGAAGAAGGGAGATTTAGGCTGGAGAGAAGAAAGAAGTTCTTGACTGTGAGGGTGGTGAGACACTGGAAGAGGTTGCCCAGGGAGGCTGTGGATGCCCCCTCAATCCCTGGAGGTGTTTAAGGCCAGGCTGGATGAAGCACTGAGCAACCTGATGTGGTGGGAGGTGTCCCTGCCTATGGCAGGGGAATTGGAACTAGATGATCTTGAAGGTCCCTTCCAACCCAAACCATTCTATGATTCTATATTCCAAATTTTAATCTCTTCAATGAAGGTTTTAAATTTTATCTGATGTGAAAATGAATACAGAATTTGGAGCACTTAAATTTCATGCATCATCTCCCAAAGTCCAGACAGAACTACAAGAATTTAGGTTTGTAGAAGAATGTCTAGAACTGATGTCATTCTGTAAAGAGGCACTGCCCTTTGTTCTCCTAATATAAATGGAACAGAAATGTAAATATGATGGAGTGTTTTGGCATAAAGCCTTTGTGGTTGGGCTGAGTGGTGTGACACTGACCTCGCTCATGTGGGGACAGTGGGCTGGGAGCAGCCCTTTTACTGCCTTCCCCTGAAAGAATATTTGTATTTGTCTCTACTTAATCTTTCTAAACAGAGGGTCTGAGCTAACAGAAGTCAATGAGAAACTTACCCTTGAGTTCAATAGGTTTTTTTTGAGTTGATTCTTTGAGTTGTTAATATTTGTTACTCTTTGACATGAAAGTATTTGCACTCAGAAGGTGGCAATCCAACCTGGGTTTTTCCTTATGCAGTGCTTATTTAATTGCTTTTATTACATCCTAACAATTACTCCTTCCTGCATGTGGAGCATCCATATAATTTGTGTTTCTTTCCAGTATTTAGAAGTAATCTTTGTTTTCACAGGCTTTTAGGTGGGACACTTACCTTAATCCTCTTATGTTTGTATGCCTTGAAGTCATGGTGCTTTGTATGATTTAGGATTTCAAGACCCTGCCTTAGAATCTTAAAGTCAGCTTGATCTTCTTTGTAGAGTGGTTTGTTTTTATGCTACCACAATTGTGCCTAATTCTCTGAACTTTTTCTGTGTCTCCAGCCACAGTTTGCTTTCTCAGTTTGTTTTCCTTTTTCTTTCCTTCTCTTTTTTTGGCCTTAGTGATGTGAAATTGTCCAGCAGTTAAGAAATTCATCCTATCTTAGCATTAACCTATTTTGAATCTGTATCTTTTGTCTTGTGAAGGGCTACCAGGATGAAATAGGAAATAATGTTCTCATTTTTATAATTCTAATGGTTTCACTGGTTGCTCTTCAATATTCATGAAATATTTTTTCATTCAGGAAGAATTGTTGTTCATGTGAAGTTAGGAAAGCAGAGGGCAGTGGTTGTTTCCTAAACCAACAACAAAATGATCATATCCTTGCTCCTGTTTGATTTGTACAACTTATTAGTTGTGACTTGAGTGTTTTACCTCTTTGACTGATAACCAGCTCTCAGGTTTTTTTATAATATCAGGATAGAGTCAGCAAAGACAAATTGATTGCGACAGTTGTCACAGAAGTATTTAGCTAAAATTACTTCAAAAGTTTTACACTGCTTGACATTGCAGCACTGTCTTTGAAGTGTACACCCTGAAAAATATTTGTTATTAACAATTCCAGACAGGTGTTTCACCAAAGACTTAAAAGATGTGAAGGAGAAGAGATTAATACTTTGCAGTAGGTTTAGCCTCTGGAGGAAATATTTGTCTTACTGGTTTGGAATTCCACTTGTCACTTCATCAAAAGCTTTGTTCACAGTCAGGTTTTGTTGAACAAGTGAAATTAAACTGTATTTGGTCATAAGAATTAGCACAACATATGCTTGGGTGTTATTTAAATAGCTGCTGTGAGATAATAGTAATCTTTGACAGGGTTTGCAACGCTTAAAGCAGGGGACCTAAGGATTGCAATTAGAAAATACTCAAGTTTAGGATTAAAAACACTAAAAGAGCTGCAAGGAATAGCCTGGTGATGTTGTGCTGATCAGTGAGATCCAACTGCTAGAAGTCTTTGGAGTGGGATGGGGCAGTCATAGAATCATAGGATGTTTTGAGTTGGAAGGGAACTTCAGAAGCCATTGAGTCCATCCCCCTGTAGTGACAGAGACATAGAATTATGGAATAGTTTGGGTTGGAAGGGACCTTAAAGATCATCTAGTTCCAACCCCCCTGCCAGCCTTGGGCAGGGACCCCTCCCACCACACCAGGTTGCTCAATGCCTCATCCAGCCTGGCCTTAAACACCTCCAGGGACTGAGGGGGCATCCACAACCTCTTCCAGAGTCTCACCACCCTCATTCCATGAATTTACTATGGAAAGAAAAGGTTTTCTCTTTGCAATCTCTGGAGATTCCCCAGAAAATGTTAATTGCAAGTCAGAATTTTTTTTCTATCACTGCCAAATGCAGAAGGAGAAGTGTGGAGAGAATGAGAATGAAATAGTCCTCTGGTTCCAGGGGAGCCAAATGCCTCTCCTGACACCAGACTTTGTGGCTGCTGTGCAGGGCTGAGGTGTGGCTGATGGGGCTGAGATAAACCCCACCACAAGAAAAAAAAAAGGCCTTGTGTTGCTGAATGGGTTTCCAGTGTAGCTCTTTAATTTCATCTCTTGGAAATGTTTCTGCTCTTTCATCCCACCGCCTTTATCTCAGCTTCTGATCTGAGGAAAGCAGCAGCCTTTCAAATTGAACAAACCCTTTTTCAAATAGGCTCTTGTGCTTGTGACAAGATGTACCTCATTTTCTCTTCAAGCCCTCAGCAAGGTCACACCTTTTTAATTTATTTTCTGTAAGAAAAAAAAAAAAAATTAGTGGCATGATAGAACAAGGCCAGATCTCACTAGAGGTCATTTCTTGAACTAGTCATAAAGTAGAACAGGATTAGAACCATTTAATATCCCAAAATTTAGCAAGATTAGTTCTATTAAAATGAAGGCTTCAGAAATACCTGCTCTAAGTTGTAGCCAACTTCCTTATAACAATGTGAATATTTCAGAGGGTTTTTTTCCCTTTTTACTGACTTTTCATTTTTTTCTTTTCTAACTCTTAGACATAAAATTCTTAGTGCACTCAGATGGTGGCATAACTTGGGGTTTTTTTTGGATTTTGGTGGGGGTTTTTGGGTTTGTGGTTTTTGATTTTTATTTTATCTTTTTGAAAGGAAATCTATTTTGATCTAGAAATAGTTTTACATTAAAAATGAGGCTATTCTGTAAACCTTCATTTACTCAGGATCTTATTTGTTTAGCAACAGGAAAGTACTGACCTGCAGCCAGCCTGCATGTTGTAGGAATTATGGGATAGCTTTCTGCAAGATATTAGTTTCCAGCTTCATCCTGCTGCATGATGCTTCTGTGACTGAAGAGCCTGTGTTGACCAGTGTAGGGCTAGTTTTTTTTGTAAGCAAAATTTTATCACCATCTTTTTTAGGTTTCTCTCACTTCCCAGAGAGCTGCTTCCTGAGCAACCTGATGTAGTGGGAGGTGTCTCTGCCCATGGCAAGGGGGTTGGAACTAGATGATCTTGAAGGTCCCTTCCAACCCAAACCATTCTATGATTCCCATAAACCTGGCTGATTTCATCCATGTTTTAAATGGCAGTTGTCAGTGTGGAACTTCATCTTTTCTCATGGTGGGGTATGAGGAAGATGGGAGTTATTTTGCTGGCAAAGCTGCCAGAGACCTTTGCAATGGCTTTGGCCATGGAAATGGGGCTGTTGGGGGGGTTGTCCAGGTACCCTTCCTGGTGGGTTTTCCTCTCGTCAAGTCCATTATGTCAAAGCCCTATCTGAACTTCTTCATTTTACATCAGGGGTGCAACAGAGCGTGGCATCTCCTCTTAAGTGCTTCCAATCTATTTGACTGACGTGAGTGCTCACTGTATGTCAATGTGCTCAAAGTTTTTTTGATGAAAGAATATTGAAAGAGGTGATGTGTACATGTGAAGTAGATGGTTTTCTTGGAAGTTTGTTTCTTTTTTTTTTTTAATCTATATAATTGGTAATGTCATGATTATGCTCTAACCTCCTGCATCTCAACGATTTGTTGTGGATGTTGGTTGACATCTACATGCACCACATCTGAATGTTGTGCCAGGAGGGAGACCTGAGTGCTCTGAAACTGAGGGAGGCATCAAAGACATTCCTCTGACAATGATGGTGATTAACTTGTGTATCAGAGTGAAGCTCTGTTCTACTAAATTCCTCTTCTTTGGGCAAAATAATAGTGCTGATTGACCTCACCAAATGTGGTGAGGGTTATTTATTAATATCTACTTAAGATTTTTGACCACCTCAATAATTATCATTGTTTATAGTGGAAAGTAACTAATATTAATTTGTAAGACTACACTTATAGTGTAGGGGCAAATTACTATAGTCCCACAGTAACTTATCATCATTCAGAAATATTTCACAGCAAATTGAGGCCTTTTCTAATAAATTTTATATATTAAATTATTAATGTAGCACATAGAATTCTTGGAAATTCAAATAGTACCAAGAGTGTCTGTTAAAATAACAAGCCCTCAAGTATGGCAGGGGGGTTGGAAATAGATGATCTTTAAGGTCCCTTCCAACCCAAACTATTTTATGATTCTATGAAAAGAACACAGAAAAGGAATGTGAACGTTACTCTCCTTCAAAATTTAAGTGGTATCAAGTATGTCTTCATAAGTTCTTATAAACATAGTTCTTTATCTAGCAGTCTAATCAAGGATGAAATGGGTTTTTTGAAGTTAATTCCCTAATTCCTCCTTGTGTGAGAAATCAGGCTGAAAATGAAGCTGTGGTCAGAATGCTGACTAAGCAGAAAAAAAGTCATCTTTTTTTTTTAGTGATTTTGTGTTTTGAGTCCAATTTGAGAAGATTACTCATGAAATCAGTTGTCATCTTTCCTCTGAGCACTCTGAGAAGCTCTCACTGCTGGGGCAAAGTGAAGTGACTGCAGGAATTTAGGAAGGACCTGAGCAGTCTGAATTAAGAGTCCCACCTCTAAGGTTAAATAAGTCAAACTACTTCTCCATGCAGAATCCAGATCTTGGTCTGGTATCACAGAGAGAGGAAATAATTAAACAGTTCCATCATTTTACTTCATTGATGTTACAGATGTTTGTGAAAGAGTAGCTTAAAATACTGTCTCCACGATATCTATACACATCTCTTTCTACATTCACTGTCTTCACCATTTGGCTTCTTGTCACTCCACAAATCCTAAATGTCTGGACAGGTCTATTTGATATATTGGAAGTGAAATGAGTGTTCTCATAGAAGATGCTAAATGGGCCACTGTTGTTTCATACACTGAAACAAGAACTTGCTTAAATCTTGTGTTGAAGTTAAATCCTGATTCTTGTTAGATTGACTTAAACTAAAATTAAGCAGAACTCTTCAGCTTGGGCTTAATTTTGATTTGCTTCCATGAGAAGGGTATTTTTAATAATCTTTTAATCCAAAGGGAACATCAGTGCAGACATGGATTGCTTGCTTTGGGGGGTGAAGTTTGTACTCTTTGGGGAATTCACATCAAGGGGATGGGGAATGAAATGAAGGAGCTTAAGGTTTGGGGTATAAAAAGAACATAAATTTACTGTTTAAATAGGAGTGATTGGTGAGATTTCATTCTGCAAGTTATTGTGTGGAGCAAGAGTTCTCATTCTCTCTGAATGCCCAATGATTCTTCTTGGTAACATATAGTTTATAATAAATATTAATTCCAATGGTTTCATACAAACTCTAGTCAAATCTACCTGTGAATTGGATGGTGTCTCTGCTTCTTTTTTTATTGTCTTTTTCATTTTAATGTGTGAGATGCATTTTATTGAGAAGCAATAAAGGGGGAAAAAGGTTATAATTATGATTTTCACTAGCAAACGGAGATTTTTTATCCCCTAATCCACAAAAATTTGATAACATGAAACTTATCCATTTGCATCCTAATGCAGGAGGGTTGGAACTAAATGATCTTTAAGGTCCCTTCCACCCCAAACTATTCTATGATTCTAGGATTTAATTAGTTCACCAAAACTATTTCTCAGTATTTTATACAGCTGGGAAAAATATCACATGTTTCTCTTGGTTAATAAAACTTGGGACATATTTGTGGTAGAAATAACTTCTACAGAGCAGGAGTGGCAATTAGGGATTCCTAATGGTCTCTTTAAAACACAAATAGCTTACTCAGAAACATTTTGAATTTTTAGGGCTTTCTTTAGTCAGAACCTTTCCTTCCTCAAAATTTGGAACTGTACAAGAGAGAATGATTTGTAAAAGCTGTTCTACATTATCTGGGTAGACTATGAAAAAAACATGAAAGCCTCAAAAAGATCAAAAGTTTATTTATATCTCTGGCTTATTCCTAGTGAAAAATCCTCTGGCAGATCTCTGTCAACAAAAACTGCTTTTAGCTAAATTTACCCTTATTTCAGCATTACTTTTAGGGATTGTAGAATCACAGAATGGGTTGACATCCAAGGTCATCTAGTCTAACCCCCTGCAGTGACAGGGACAACCTGCACTAGATCAGGTTGCTCAGAGCCTCAGCAAGCCTGGTCTTCAATATCTTCAGGGATGGGGCCACCATCACCTCTCTGGGCAACCTGTTAGTGTCTCACCACCCTCATGGGGAAGAGATTTTTCCTAAGTTCTGATACTTGAAGTAACTACCTTTGTATTTCATCATTTATTCCTGCTTCCTGTTATTGAGATGCTTTGACACTGTATAATGGGTTCTTGAATATTTGTTATTGAGAGGACATCTGAATATAATGTGTGAGGCATTTCCATCAGAAACTTAATTTTTTTCCAATTTGACCCTGGTGGAAGTTGAAGAAACTAAGTAGTAACACTTTTTGCACAGGAATGAGCAACATCTCCACATAGGTACAAAGTAAAACATTAATAAACCAGGAATTAGATGTAAATAGAAGTATTTATCCAGCCTATATAACCTACCTTAAAATTCAGCACCCAAGTAATGATGCAAGGCTTGCTCTACAACAGGAAAAACAGCCTCCACAGGGCAAAAATGTGCCATTTCTAGTGTACAAGTATAAAGATGCTTTGACTTGTCTGTCCAAAGGGACCAGTAAGGCTTGGTGTTAACTTTTAGATGATTAGTGTAGGTGAGATGTGCCCTATTTGTAATTCATGATGTCATAATAACAGGAGTAGATTCATTAATTAAGAGTTACTTGTTTGTACCTAATACTCTGTGGAAAGCAGAAGTAAGATGTAGGATCAGTCTATCAGTGTAGAAAAGACATGCAGAAAATGGCAGAATTGGGAGCATCAGCACAGAAACTTTGTAATTATAAAGATAATTCTAGAAAAGGGATGGAATAAAAGGTTGAACACAGAGTTAAGCTGTTGTGTGCTTGTTCTGATGTCCAACTTTGAATTAGCCAGGTTTGCAAGGAGGAGGATTAGTGCTTATGAAACAGAAGGGAAAATTGCTGCAGGGTCTCCTTGTATCATCCTAGGTTAATGTCAAATGGTTTGTTGAGGTGTGCAAATTTTACCCACAGAACATGTGTGGATTTCTGCTGGAAGTTGGATTCTGTGCTCCAAGACACCTGTGTTGGGCAGAGAGTAGGATGAGGAATGTTGTCTGATGTCTTCCAAGCCCTGTGGAAGACTGTATGTAGGTCAACAGGTGAGCTTGAAGAAATCTGTGCTATCAATACCAACCAACAACTTAGACTTCAGGGAGCTTTTCTTGATAAGAAAGGTCAAGGTAGATAAAGTTGTGGAAGCATTAGTGTGTGAAGTCTAGAGTGCCTTGACTCCTAAAATGTACTTGTTTCAAGAATCAGGACCATTCTAAGTGCTACTTTTCAGGGCTAGGTAATCCTATTGCCTTTTCAGAGTCTGGAAAGACTTTATTAATATCACCAAGTGGTTTGAGATGGGATCTAGAGTAGACCAATATTTCTAGTCTATATAATATCTTAGGAGCAGCAGAGATTGCTGCTGTGACTGGAGGGTATTGTCCATTGCATGTTCCTCATGCACATTGTGGACTCATCTCTCTGTTGCTGTAACAAACTTTGTGAATCCTCAGCACAATGAATCATTGCATTTCCTTGTTGCAACATATCCAATGATGTTTCTGTGTGATTCTACTCCAAAACACACCAAAAGAAGAGATTAGAGGACCTTAACAACAAAGTGCTGTTGGTCACTTTTAACTGACCATGAGCAATAATTAATTGTGGCTATTGAGATAGTGTGGGAAATTCAGCAGTTATCATTTTAGTGAGGGTGGGGATTGGAAAATGTAGAAATAACCCCGTGGTATTTCAGCCCTGTTTTATATAGTAACACATTTCACAAGAAAGTGTTATTTACTTAGGCAATTAAGAAGCAAACTTTCCTGTTCTGTTGTTGGCATTCTGTCCTAGAACAAAATGCCCAGGGCAAATTATGGTATGTTTTAAAATGCAAAATGTAAATTGGCTTAGAGCTCAGCACACATCTGCTCACCTCCCATCAGACAGGGAAACTGGAAACCACACACAGCTGTAGGCAAGAAAAACCCAACCAGGACATTCTCTACTGATATGGAGAGAAGAACTGAGGTATATAGAGGAGAGACACAAAGGGTCTTATATTTTGTCCCCTTCCACACAATTGTAGGGAAGAAAAACTCAATCAGGACATTCTCTACTGGCGTGGAGAGAAGAATTGAAGACTCAATCAGGAGAGGCACAAAGGTTCTTATATTTTATCCTCTTCCATGTCCTCTTCCACACAGCTATAGGGAAGAAAAACCCAATCAGGACATTCTCTACTGATATGGAGAGAAGAACTGAGGTATATAGAGGAGAGACACAAAGGTTCTTATATTTTATCCTCTTCCATGTCCTCTTCCACACAGCTATAGGGAAGAAAAACCCAATCAGGACATTCTCTACAGGCATGGAAAGAAGAACTGAAGCAAATAGAGGAGAGACATCCTCTTCCATGGAAAAGATGCTTTCCTCAATACAATGGTGGCAACACAAGCATAGAAAACAGCCTTGGAGTCTGTGACTGGAGCTGCTTTTAGGATCTTGCTTCACTTGCTGCTGCTGGTGACAAGCATCTTTTTGTCAAAGTTCATATAGTGGAAGGGGCTGATACTGTGTGATAATTATGTTGTATGGAAAACCTTGTGCTTCTTGATGGCTTATTTCTTTGATTTGCAGACACTGTGATTATTGTATCTTGGCTGGAGTCCAGATTTTTCATGCAGGCTCCAGCAGCAGGGAAATTAAAGCTCCAAGTTGTCTATTTGCTGTTAATGGAGTGACTCAGCTTCTTAGCAGCTCTCTTTGCTATGGTTGCTCCCTTTCATCCCAGTAAATGCCAAGCTGTGGTTGTACCACTGGTGAATATTAAGCTCCAGTTGCTGTTTATTTACTAAATGTAAAGAAATATTTATGTTCATCATTAATTCCAGGTAATTATTGCTATTAGCTCATTTCATATGTTCTGCAGGCAGTTGTTATGGTAATGGTTAAGCTAGTACATCCATTCATCCCAACAATTACTTGCCTACCTTATAAAATTAAAGGTTTTACCCTCCCATTCCAGTATGGCCTTTAGTGTGTTATTTTTTGACAACTTAAACTTTTTATGCAGCTGCTTTGATTGCCCATTTAGTTAATGGATTACAGGCAGATGCCAAATCCTCTTTATCTTGGATGCATTTTGGAGTTCTGGTTTTTTTTAAAATGATGAAACTTTTTTGCCAGTCATTAATTTGCAGTAACTTTTACAACTGAAGCAACCATGTATGTAGGGGTTTTTTTGTTTGTTTTTTTTTTTTTTTAATTGAGCATAATCAGAATAACAGAATATCAGGGATTGGAAGGGACCTCAAAAGATCATCTAATTCTATCCCCCTGCCAGATCAGGTCACAAAGGAAGGCATCCAGGTGGGGTCTGAATGTCTCCAGAGAAGGAGACCTCACACCCTCTCTGGGCAGCCTGGGACACTCTTCTCTCACCCTCACCCTGACAAAGTTTTTTCTTCTATTTCTGTGAAACCTCCTGTGTTCCAGCTGCACCCCTTGCCCCTTGTTCTATCTCTGGAGGTCACTGAGAAGAGCCTGGCTCCATCCTCCTGACACTCACCCTTTCCATATTTATAAACATGAATGAGGTCCCCCCTCAGCCTTCTCTTCTCCAAGCTAAAGAGACCCAGCTCCTTCAGCCTTTCCTTATAATTTATGAAAATTTTGTCTTTTAAAAGTTGTTCCCAAGAAAAACTTGGCTGGGAGAGAACAGTGTGAGAAAGCTGCTGCTTTCCTGTCCTTTGAGCACCTGAAAGGTTTTGCAATGATAATTTTGCTTACAGCCTCTTTTGTTTCACCCAGTAAACCAGAACAGCCTGGAAGGGATCAGTGCATGGGGTTGCAAGTTGTTGCAGCTCTAAGTGAGCTTTCACCAGGTGCAAGAATGAAACACTTTGGATTTCTTCAGGCATTCTGTACTTTACATGGCTAATTAATCTGTACCTGTGTTAGTAAGTAGGGTGAAATTAGCCTGGCCCTGTTCAGCTGGAGTCAAAGCACTACCTCCAAGTATTTCTTGTGATGATGCAATGATCCATTTTGGAAGATGAGCCTGGAAGTGTTGTGTGAGGGCACATCACAAGGCAAAGAAGCTGCACAGCACCTTGCTTTGTTGGGCAAAAGGCTACTTGGTGTTTCAGACCCTCCTCATCCAAACTACTCTCTTCTGTGGTGCCCTGTGCAGGGATTTAGCTGTGCCTCTGCCACCACAGGGGAAATTCAACTCTTCCTTGTGGCACAGTCCCAGCAAGCTCCAAACTCACCTCTTCTTTGTTACTTCATCCACAATCTGTGAAGCTCTTTCCAAAGCTGAAGCCTCCCTGGCCTTGTAGGAGACTTGTGTAAGGGGCTTGGGCTGCTGCAGGTTAACTTCTAATTTATATCTAACGTGTTACAACTTAGATGGACTTGTTGGGGCTGTTAGAACTTCATGCCCTATAAAACTCTTGCAGTTGCTGCTGGGATCATAGTGAAACACCAGCAGCAGTTGTCCCTGCTTTGTGCTCTCTCTGTCTCCCCCCTCTAATATTAGTGTTTATTCTGAACACTAAAAATTGGTTGTGGATCAGGCTCAAAAGACTTTTTTTTTTTTTTTTTCTTGTGCTTTAGGCACTGCTGAGAAAGTTTTTAGAACTGGGGAAATGAAGGAGGGAGATGTGTGTGTTTCTGAGGAGAGGAGGATACTGAAAAAAAATCTACTACAAATGGTATAAATGCATGGACAGAAACATCTTTAATGGTATTCCCTTTTCTTCTCCCTTGAACTCTGTAACAAGTGAGGAACAATATATTTAGAGTCATCCTTCTTTAGCAGCATCAATCCTGAGGAATTCCCAAGGAGCAGTGAAAAGGAGATCACATACAATTGACACAGAGAAATCAGCCATGTGCAAACACAATCATATGAATGAAAGAACACCAAAACACCAAAATCTTATGTTTGTTTACAGACTTCAAATTAATATTTATGCTTTGTAATTCTTATGATTCATTTCCACTTTAAATAAAACACCTCAGTGCAGCCGAGAAGCACCTGGCAAGACGAGAAAGGAAAATAAAAGGGATTGATTAGCAGGAGGGCTTTCTTCTTTGTGCATCAAGTTTATCAAAGAGGATCAAAATAAATGGCAATAATCATATTTTCAGCTGCAAGCTCTCATTATGGGGTGTAAACTAATCTGGGCCTCTCCATCTGGCAGTTGTGAGGAGAAGGAGACAAGCAGTCAAGAACATTATCAATCAGTTGGAGCCCAGTTAAGTACTTCACTGTAATTAAACTTGAACAGCATTAAAAATTACATGTGATAATTGAAAGTGAGGTGATTTCCAGTGTGGTGCCTCTTGGTGTGAGGATGTGCTTTGGTGAATAAATAAATATTGGTTTTAGGCTCAATGCCCACGTGAGTTGATGTGCAGAGGGGAGGTCATCAGATCTCTCTGGTGTAAATCTTCCCTGTGGTGATACACTAGTGCAGGGTGGTTCAGGACCTTGCCAAAGCCATAAATATGAATGCTGCTCTGTGTGTATTGCACCAGCTGTGTAAATCTGAATTATTAACATCATTACTGTGTATTTATCACTTCCAGACTAAGAAAGCTGTGAAGAAACAGCTATGGTTGAAAGCAGTTCATTAATTAGCTTAAAGGCAAGATTGTGACTTGCCCTACTGTGGCTCTGGAAGGAAGATGCACTTTTTAAAGCACCTTTTGCTCTGTCTTGCTCATCCTCACTAGCTCAGATCTATTAGAAAAGAAGATGTGAGGCTACTTCTTTTTAAATTATTGCATAAAATACATGAAGGAGAGAGGAGAGGCAATAGCTCAGCTTTTCAGGCATTGATTTTTTAGAATGATTAGTGGCTTAGTGGGCTTAGGATGGTGGGACATATGGCTTTGTGAGGAAGTACTGGGTGATGTTCTGTGTCTAGAGAGGCATGAGGAGAAGAAACTGGGTATCACCTACTTGGGAAAGGATAGCTGAAGAGGCTGAATTTCTCTCTGAGGTGGTGTGGAGCCTCTGAAGCAATTGAGAATCATAGAATCATAG
>VZTY01014737.1:282494-349034 GCA_013400935.1 Turnix velox | reverse complement strand
CCCCCCTCTGCTAAGAGTGAGATTTCACCGTCAATTTAAGCTGATCTAAGACTGCACTGCTCCTGAACAGGGCAATCCAACTTCCTTTTATCTCCAGCTGCGTGTTCCCACCACTTCCCTTGTGAGGGCTCTAGAGATCATACAGCCAAAGGATAAACAAGATCAGCTCACTGATCCTGCTGAAAACTAAAACTGAAATTCATTTTCAGCCAGTTTCCAGAGTGTTTTAGGGACAATCTACAGTTAACCTTTACATAAATTTTATGTGAAACTCCAGCATTAGAAAAAAAGTTGATTGAGAAGAAAAAAAAAATTAATAACTGAGCAAGAAGTAAGGTAGCTCAAAAAAACTGTCAGTTTGTTATAGGCAAATGCAGTGTTTCAAAAGCAGACATTTTATTCTGATTTAGAAAGCCCCTTAGTGTATACAGACCCTAAGGTACCAAAGGGAACAGTTAAAATGAAACAAAATGCAGCAAAACACTCATTTTGAGAAAGCTATTTCAATTCTACAAATACTTGGTTCACATGAGAAGCATGATCAAAGGAAAAAAAAGTCACTGAAACATCATAATTTTTATTACTCTTTACTATTTTTCTTACATGATGGCTTCTGATTTTTATGTATATATAAACTGGCATTAGAGTTCCTAATTTGTAATTTCTCTATCAGGCATTTTTCACTAACCCTGCCTGTAAAGCAATTCCTCTTTCCCAGTCTTTGGTGTTTGTTAGATCTTATCTTTGAGGTATGGTGATAATAAGCATAGTGTTCCTTTCTGATGTTTATTTCTTGCTGCTTCTGGTTTTATCTAGCATCTAATCTGTGTTGTAACAGAGAAAGTTACCTTGTATGGCAGCTAAAGATACAGCAATAGAATAATGTGGAAAAAATAGGCTGCTCTAATTATACCATTATGAAGAGGTTTAACATTTACATTAGACAGGCAACATGGATAAATAACACTACACTAGATAAAAAGAAATTAATTAATAGCATGAAAATATTTACCTGACTAACAGAAATCCAGAAAACATCAAGCTCAGAAGAGTAACCACTTTACTTTTTGGTGTAGTTCTGATGTTTGCAAGGTCTATATGTTGCTCATTGAGGTTTATATTCAAGTAGAACTTCTCAAAAAGAGTGATTAAGAGTTTGCAAGTCTCCACATGCACTCAACAATAAATAAGGGCATCTATGAAGTCTGATAAAACAAGTTTTTTATTGCAGTGATAATTTTCATGGTGTAGGCTGCAAATTAAGTAAGTTTCTTTATTATATGACTTGTGAAAATCAATCAAACAGCAACACAGACCTAAATTCAATTTAGACTGAGGACTTCAACATGTTAGACAATGTGTCCCTTTATAAATCTCTGTCATACTTGATTTTTTAATGCATTATTCTTTTGTAATGTTATGATTAATTGGATTATTAGCAACTGCTTGCATTTGTAGCTTTGCTTCTTCATTGAGTTATATTTTTTTAATTAACACCCATTCATGCATTAAAAAAATCACCAGGATGTGTAGGTTGGAGAAATTCTATGCAGTAGAAATTCACAGAGCAGTAGCTCACCATCAGTAGGAGCTGTAAACCTAAACCCTGATTTAACATTAGGTTTTGCATTATATCCTCCCAAATCAACATCTGGGCCAGTAAAAATTTACTTTTTTAAGAATGGGCACACAAACATGCCAAATTCCTAAAAATGGGATGTGCCTTCTTTGAGGTTGATTATGGCCACACTGGGGTTCTTGGAGGTTACTCAGTGACTCAGTAAACTCAGTGAATGTGACAAGAGGCTAAAACACTAATGGTTTCCATTCTGACCTTTTCTACTCTTTATTTTTTTGTCTGTTTTTTTATCATGTAACCTCTTAGGGAAGGAAATATTGCCTTCTTTTATGTTGGGAAACTGCCCAGAACGTTGCAGACACTACCCAAACAAAGAGTAAGTATAATAATAACAAAAATAGGAGGAGGAGGAGGAGGTTTACTTGACCCCATACCAACAGTCCCCTAAGGACTCCCCTATCAAACTCAATGGGATTGGAACCCAGCTTATTGCTCAAGTAAAATTGCCTGTAATTAATTGCACCAATATAATGAACACTATCAAAATTTACAACATAAAAGACTGCTCTGCAATCAAGAAATAACTAAATTTCTTTTTGGAGAGAGTCACATGTGATAGTTAGTTAATCTACTCACTTAGAAATATATAAATGGGTAACTTTTGTCTTCTCCTGAGATGGAGTTAGAGAGATGTAGAGGCCTCTTGATTCTGACTTCATAATCTTTGATATGACACTGTAAAGTAAAATCTCTCTGCCTCCATCTCCTAATCTGTAAAAGAGAGACAATGGATGACTTCTCGGAGAATTTGAATATATAAAAATAAAATAAAATAACAGTTTGATACTATGAATAGACCTTTTCTACTGAATAAGGTCTTAAAGTAAATCCTTCCCTTTGATCTTATTTGCTGCAACATGCCCTCTGCCAGCCCTCAACTACACATTTTAGGCAGAGTACAATAAAAAGGTCAGTGTAATGAAATAAACTCTGCAAATGCATCATTTTCCCTAGATTTAATTAGGATTAATCTTCTTTATTGTGATAACATTTTCTAACCTTTATAATTTTACAAAGTACTCACAAAAGGTTCTGTTAGTCCCTCATATTTAATGCTATGTAGTTCCATTTATCTCCCATCTATAGAGCAAGCATGACATTTCATTTCTAGAGGCTCACAGTGTTGCACAAGAAACACCACCTTCCTCTCTCATTAATACCAACATTATGATTCAGATCCATGGCTTTGAGGCCTTTCTTCTAGGTTAATTTATTGCAGTAATAAACCAATTTCTTTGCTTGCTTCTAGTACTTTATACAACAGTGTAAAGATTTTTAAATAATGGTACCAAGACTTCAGTAGCCTTATAGCTCATTTCCATGGACTTACATAGGTGATTTTGCTATCAGCTGTGAAAACAACCTTGTGACTACTGGTGGGGCACCCCACTGAGATTTGTTTAACTACTGTTGATCTTTAGGGGTTGTTTGGTACTTCAGGTGGTAAAATCATCTATTTTGTGTAGTTATCAGAATCTCTCCACATTAATTAAGAAGAATCTTGCTACATAGAAATGCATACTATGAAAGAGCATAGTCTCTAAAGAAAAAGGAAGCTGTAAATATGTATACTTAATATATATATAATGATGATATGTATTAAATAAGTAGCTGCTATTGAAAACACTGTCATAAATCATCAAGCAGATGCAATGGTATCTTTAGTTAAGGCCATATTTCACAGAATCATAGAATGTCAGGGATTGGAAGGGACCTCAAGAGATCATCTAGTCCAATCCCCCTGCCAGATCAGGTCACACAGGAAGGTGTCCAGGCAGGATTTTAATGTCTCCAGAGAAGACCCCACACTCTCCCTGAGCAGCAGTTCTGTCACCCTCACTGTGAAAAGGTTTTATCTTATATTTCTGTGGAACCTCCTGAGTTCCAGTTTGCATCCCCTGGACCTTGTCCCATGTCACTGAGAAGAGCCTGGCTCCATCCTCCTGACACTCACCTTCTACATATTTATAAGCATTAATGAGGTCACCCTCAATCTCCTCTTCTCCAAGCTAAAGAGACCCAGCTCCCTCAGCCTCTCCTCATAAGAAGATACTCCAATCCCTTCATCATGTTTGTTGTTCTGCACTGTACCCTCCCCAGCAGTGCCCTGAATTGAGGAGACCAGAACTGAACACAATATTCCAGATGTGGCCTCAGCAGTGCAGCTCTGTTAGTGGTTTGTGGATCTCTCTCCCTTCCTACAACCCAGCGAACCATTCCTAAGGAAAATTATCTTTAGAGTTTGGCTCTTGGTTTGGGTGCTGGGAAAAAAGAGATTGGATTCCACATAACTGTCTCTCTCATGAGCCAGCTTTCAGTTTCATTTCTGAGTACCAGTAAACAAACTTAAAAAACTGATATAAACCGAGTGGAAGGTTATCTGGCTTATGTGATAGTTTCTTCACTTCAAAATGTTAACATTTCAAGCATGTCTCTGATAATACAAATTCTAATATTAACAATTCTAAATGATCATATGCAGAAAATTTGAGACCAAGTGTCTCACATCAGACTGAATCACTGAAATCTTTTCCACTTCAGTTGCTGCTCATTCAGACTGTATTATTCATGCAGTTGAGCATCTGAAATATCTTCATGTTTTTTCCATAAATTGCAACCTTATAGGACAATCAAGTCTGGAAGCATTAATGATAATAATAAATGCAGTTCTGAAGTGTTAACAAAATGCAGCAGAATCTGGAATTATTTTGTGTTGAGCATGTTTAGTGGCAATTTTGCCACAGTCAAGCTATCAAAATTAGCTTTAAAAGCTGATTTTTTAAAATGGAAGAAATCAGTGGAGGTTCATTCTCCATATAGAGGGCTTGATGAAGTGAAAGTTAGCTCATGACTGCAAGAAATGTCTTTCAAGAAAATACTGAGAAAATGCCTGGTAAGATCCTGAGAAATGTCACCTATGGAAAAATCAAACAAAGGCCTGTTTGTAGATGAAGATTTCTCCATCACTCCAGTAGCAAAAGAGAAAGAGAAGCAAAACTACTAGTGAAGGAGACTTCTGAAAGGCACTTGACTTCTTCTTTAACATCAAGCTAGCAGGTTATCATTTTACTTGACAAACATTTCAAAACATGTGTTTTATCCATGAGTTCTAAGACAAGAAATAGGCATCAATGGACAGTGGACAAGGACAATGGAGAGTGTGCAGGTCACTTGGCTGCCAGGGACTCTTGCTGCTTTTCTTGTTTAGCCTACTTGGCTGGACTCATTACTAATTTAAGGACTGCATCTGTGGACACAGTCCTAGTGGCTCTTTGGGAAATGTTCTGGGGAAACGTCCTGGCAAAGAGACTGCAGGACTGGTTCAGAAATGACATTTTAAAATGCAGATCACAGAATCCAGATCAAGAGCTGGAAATAGGTTTCCCCATGACATTATTCTGTAGCACGTGTGTTAAACGATATTTATCAGCACAACACAATGGAAATAGGAGCAATGCATTTCTATGAAGACAAAGTTATCACACAGATACAAAAGCACATTCCTGTAAAAACTCTAACTACATTTCCCAGGCTTCAGTCCTCTGGCAATACTCCCTGTAAGCACCTCTTTGCATTGCTTTAAAGTTTAAAACTGTTGCAAACAACCAAATCAACACAATTTGCATGAAGAGCATGTTAAAAATAACCCTAAGTCTGTAAATCCAAACACTCAGAATTTCCAAAATGTAGAAAATAAGATTCCTCACCATAGTGGACTTGTTTCTAATCCCATCCTCCCATCCATTGTACTCCACTCTTAGTCATGAAAAAAAAAACCCAAACCCAAATCTAAAGTTTATGGGAACATCTTTAACCTTAAGGTCATCTTACAGCAATGCCATTGTGTGGGACCTTGTAAAACTTCTGTCAGTAGTACCTTCACTGTACTCTATGGCTGGCATTTCAGCCTGTCCCTTCTGCAATTAATAGTCACAGTAATAAGATTCTGAAGTTTAAACCTCTTCAAAGGAGAAAAGCTGCTTTTTCATCCCTTTCTCAAAGCATACAATATGATTGGCAAAGTATCAGGAATAATAAGACAACCGGTTGACGTAAACCCCAGGAGGAACAGAGCAGCTTTTGTTCAGAGCTCTCATCAAAATCTTGGAAATCTTGCAAGAGAAAATGTTGCTGGAATGTAGGTTCTTCTTCAGAGTTCTTCTGCAATATGTGAAATCCCCTACCTTCTTCAATAATTTCTGCACACCATCCCATTTGGTGCCTGTAGCTGAAACAGCCATTAAAAACAGCCATTTAAAATGTTCTTGATACAATAAATATATATTCCCATTCTCTATTAATTCTTATTGTCCCACTGGAACTACCAGCTATTCTGACTGTTGATATAATAACTGCAATAAATGATGCAACACTGTGGCTCACAGAACAAATGCCTTTAAGGGAAAGAACAGCTTAAAGCACTGTACACATGAAGACCAGACGTCCTAGACCCTATGTAAAATGTAATCCTAAGAGTCTTTGTGTAGATTAAACATAAAGGTTGCATAATCAACACTACCAAGCCAGAAAAAGGAAATCTGTTTCAAAAAAGCTACACTACATCCACCAGACAAGCTGGGTTATCAAGTATTTTAAAAATATATGGTGATGGTTTCACAAGAAAAGAAACAGAATAGAAAACTGCACCATCACTCCTAAACCCTCAAGCATTTGCAGCCAGCAGGAGGCTTTACAGATGCTTCTGTAAAACTCAAACTTGTAGAAAAGTTTTCAGCTAACTAAAAGTTGGTGTCACCTCTTGAAATAAATTGCTTCTTCTTCAAGTAAGTGAGAAAAAAGGGAAGATTTTCTTGTGGAACTTGCATTAGCTGTGTAATTTAATTGATGCTACCAGCTGACTTTTGATTACAACTATGAGTAAAAGATGCCAACATGAAGCACAAAAAAATGGGTGGCATCTTGGGCAAGCTGATGGCATTTTCTCCTCTCCCAGGATATCATGTTGGGGTTTTATTTTTAGAGATGAGCAAAGCTGCAATTGCAATTGCTCAGGGTAGGAAAGCAGAACCCATTCACTGCAGCTCTCTCTCTCTCTCCCTTTCAAATCTCTCTCTAGAATGCAACAGACCTCCTTTTAGCAAGACAACAGATTGAAGTTATGTTAATGATCAGAACTATTAGTTTGTATGTTTATAAAATACAATATGTTATCAATTGTTGTGTAAGATATTACTATTTGTTTCCATTTTAATTTTGCTCTCTCATTTTCCATTTGAGTTATGATCTCTGAAGTTAGAAATACAAGATATGAGCCATCCCTCCTGTTCTCCTGTGCTGTACTCAAGTTGCAGAATGCTCATAAAATGGTTGCTGGTCAAATGTGGTCCAGGTTTGCAAAGAAATCAAGTCCTCATTACAAACAAAGTTTATAAACACCAGAGAAACACAAACACGGGATGACCACAAACAAAAGAAAACTTTAGTGAGTGTCAGTTCTATCTGTAAAATCCATTTAACAACAAATGAATTTACTACATAGGGAATGTTTTGGTTTAACATCGAGTTCCTTCTGCTTTCAGAATGAAATGGTGAGTTGGAGGGGATTTCACAGGATGGAGGAGTGAGTGGTAGGAAAAGGGGTTTTACTGTGGAGCTGCTGTGTTGAGTGGCCAGTGGTAGGTGGATGCTGCTTTGCAAACAGACCATGCCAACTATCGCAAGAGGAAAAGGAAAATTACTCAAAAACTAGATTTCACTTCTTTATTTTCATTCTTTTCCCCCCTGCTTGTACCTGCAACACGGATTCGCTGATTTCAACTTTGATGTTACTACATCCAGCTCTACGGTGATGCCAACTGCTACAGCCAAGGACTTTCAGTTAAACACAGAGAGAGGAACATTGTATAAATAAGTCAGTTTAACAGCTCCCCAGATTAACTGGTGCCTCGTCGCCCAAGGCTATATAAAATCTTGACTGGGCCAGCAAACTTTCAAGCCTGCATCCTGCCTATCTTCCTGCCCCAGGGAGCTTTTGTACAAGGCTCATTGTCACACAAAGCAGCTACTTCAGCAAAGGAATCACTCGAGGAATTTAAACCTTATTTGAGGGGATTATCAGAAGTCATTGTTTTGATGTTGCTTCGTTTTCAGGGTTTAAGGGAAGAGAGACTAACTAATGGTCCTATTCATTCAACTAGATGCTGAATTAATTGTTATTCATGTCACAATAATCTTCCATAAAGTGCAAAATGGAGTTTTATGTGGCATATTAATTCATGCACTGAAAAATTCCCCAAGATCATGTTTAAATATAATCTCTTTAGCATTTAGTACTCACTGAGCAGTCTAAATATCACCATAAGTGCCTAAAGATCTGAATATTTGTTGCTACTCAATACTTACTGAAAGCATTTTGCTGCCCTGTACTTAGTTAATCACAGTATAATCAGAGCTAGTTACAATTTTCAGGTCTGTGAATTTGAAGTCAATATTTCTTTCTGCTTTCCCTGATTGCTCATTGCTTCTGGGAAATAAGTGTTGAAGCTGCACACGGAGCAGTTAACCTGGGTGACCGACATAGGCTTCTAAATTTCTCAGTCAGCTAATGCCAGTTCACCCAGCAAAGCCCTGCTCTCTTTATCACTCCTTATTCTTTTTGAATTAATTTAAAATTTTGAGGGAATATCCCAGGTTTATTTTTAATGAGAAGCCTCCAAATCTTTCCCTAACCAACAGACAGCTGTAGGTGGGCACTATTAATACTGAAGTTATGCAGTTTGGATGCAAAAACTGCCTAAACTACACATTTATTCCACTCCACCATGTTTTCTTAGTCCAGGAAAACATCCCTTCTATCCTCAGATAAAGACATTTCTGTTTGTGTTGCAGAGGTTCTGTACTAAAACCAAGACACAAACCTAAGTGAAAGGTGTAGTAAGTCCTGTCTGTGAATTCATGGCTAGTAAAACCTTTTCCAACTAGAAAAAAAAAAAACTCTTCCAATAAGTAAATAATTGATCTTTACTAATTCATTAGAAGTTTACCACAGAAACTAACAGACCCATGATTTGAGGAGTCCTGTTTTCTGTGCCTTCATGTGTTATCAATATTCAGAAGCATTTTTCCTTACACCTTCAAAGCATTGTAAATCACTGGGAGACCATCTGCATGTTGAGACCTTTTCATTCCTCTTGTTGGGGGATTCAGCAAGGCTAAATTATTTGTTCTCCATGGCCAAAACCATCCTTCATTGCCTTCTAAATGAGGGACCATTTCATGCTGTGTGATCTCAACTTCCCTTGATGACAGCTCTATCCTACTGGAACTATGAAACTGTCAACATCTAGAGCAAAATTAGGTGTGCAGAAGACAAAAATGGCTCAGCAGCTATCCTACAAACTCTTTCAATAGAGGTCAACAACCTCAGCATCTATGGGGAAAACTGCAGAACTCAGGATTTCCATCAAACAGCCCAAAACAACATGGCTCAAAGACTCTTGCTAACTGGAAGTAAAAGAAAAATATTTTGTGCACATCACAGTTTCAGAAAATGAGTAGTTTGTGCTATGACAGACATGGAATGAGACTTAGCAGAGGTAAAAAGCATACATGGTCAGCCTTTGAGGAGCAATTATTTGTAGTAAAAGTGAAGTAATACACAGCAACTTTGCAACTGTGCCAGAAAGCCAAGCAGGCCACAGTAACAGTTTCTCTTCTGTCCTTAGCCACATTGTTGTCACAGCCAATACAAGGTAATTTGAGGTCTCCTTTATCAACAGATCAAAATTAAAACTGTTTGGTGTGTTGTTTAGTTTTGCTTTCCAAAAAAACCACAAAAAAACAAACAAAAAAACCCCACCAACAACCTAATTTAAGAAACATTAACTTACCACAGATATTTCCTAACCTGTTCCCCACGATATAAGATCATCTAATATTCATGATTTTCTTGGATTCAAGCACACACATTGTTATCTGCTTTTTAAAAAGCATTAAGCTGATGCAGTGGCAGTTCAATGTCTTGCCTGGAGTCATCCAGCCATCAATAAAACCCTGGAGTCCCACCTGACAAGTTCTATGTAGCAAAGACTGTATTTCCTCTCTAGGTAAATAAAATTGTTGTGGTTTATGTCAATGGAAATATGGGAATTTCCACACTGCATTAGACCCTACCACGTGTTAGCCAGTATCTTTCATTTGACAATGGGCAACAGTAAAAGAACCAACTCCCTCCCAACTCCACCCAGTTGACAAATGTATTGCTTTTCCCTCTCTGTCAGTCACTATGTTTTCCATGTATCTCTAAAAATGCATATTCACATTACTGGAAAGAATGTCTAATGGCTTGTCCCACTAATGTCAGTCTTAATCCTGGCAATGTAATCCCACCACTTCCACTGAAAGGGTTCCAATTCCACAATGAACCAATTTAGGGAAAATAAACCCTAAATTAACCCCAGGGAAAAAGAAATAAAGAAAGAAAGAAAGAAAGAAAGAAAGAAAGAAAGAAAGAAAGAAAGAAAGAAAGAAAGAAAGAAAGAAAGAAAGAAAGAAAGAAAGAAAGAAAGAAAGAAAGAAAGAAAGAGAAAGTCATGTATCCCTTCTCTGTCTGAAATATTACCAAGGAAAGAGATATTTGCAACAGCTCTGGATACATGTAATATTCACATTAGCATCTTTATGGAATCTTTGCATGTTTTTAGCATCAGTGATCTGAAATCAAAGCATCACACACACAAGAGGCCTGGCCACTGACCTCCCTGCTGCTGGCACTCAGGCACACCAGCTGGGTGGCTTCCTCAGCTGAAGGAGCAATAGGTCACCATTATTTTAAGTTCATTGACTGTCCCCTTATTTTAGTCTTGGAAAATTGAAAGAGTCTAAGCTCATCCTCTGTTTTCTCTAGGCCTTTCATTATTCCATCTGCCTCCCTGTTACTCATATTTGTTCAAAACCTAAGAGTGTCAGACTTTTTGGCCCATGTCTTTTCCCCAAACAAGTCTGATAACTCAGTCCTGGTACCTCCTTTGACCTGGGTTACCAAAGGTTTTGTAACACGCTGCATTTACCCCTAACATTTTCACTTATTTTTATAATTGAGAATATGCACTCCAAGACTTTAATCCTATATCACTTTCCTGTCCAGGAGATAATTTAATTTCATGCAAAATTGACACAAAACACAACCATTCTTATGAAATAGTGTTTTATATCCATTCTTCACTGACAGCCAGTCTCAAGTAAACTGGAAAAGATTTTCTGACCTAGAGGAAATACAAGCATATTAATTAAAACGTGCTGTCTGCCCCTTACTAAATTATACATTTCAAAATCTTTCAGAAGAATGCCTTTTCAAACAACTCAGGGGATTTGCAGTTGCCTACCCAGCTTTTCATTTCTAGGTCACTTGTTAAATCTACCCCAGGTCAGGACTGACTGAAAATGATGACTGTCTGGCAGCTGTTTTGTAGTCTACACAAAATGAATTAGTGGTTTCATTCCACTTCTTAATGGACAAGTGGCCCCATCTTACACTTCGACCTAAATGACACTCTGTTGACTTCTGCAGAGAAAGAACTAAATAAACTCTTTTTACTCCATAGGTAGGTCCTCATGGTAGGGAATGAGACTGGTGGGACCCTTGGGGCTGTTACAGTACTGCCCTACAAAAAATAAAGCCCTTCCTATATGGAATTCCTGTAATCCACCAGAACAAAATGCTGTTTTGGTGAGCTGTTGTGGTGACTCTTTTGGTTCTTGGAGGATGTCTTTTTTTCCTTTGATGTGGTTCAGTGTGGAATATACTACAGGTTATCCACTGTTATAGTTAAAAAGGAAGCCATCCCCTCCCTTCACACTTCAAAGGTCACAGAATGTGTGTCTTGTGTGCCTGGATGTGTGAATATGTACTTGTGCAAGAAAGCAGAGGAACAATCCACAAAGGTTTCCTGTTTAAAAGCAGTAGAAAGAAAATTGCTATTTGATACAAACAAAAATTCATTCTACGTGTCTCAATAACATGGCAGCAAACAGAAAAGACATTTGCTATCTAACAGCAAGAGATGGGAATTATAAAATTCGTTGTCCCCTACTTGCAGTAGGAAAAAAACATATTTTCCTGTCTTGAAAGTTCCATCTTACACTTTCACAGGCATTGTGCTCCTTTTTAAAGTAAACACAAATGTACCAACACACATTATCAAAGAACTTTGTGTCTGTTTATTTGTATTTGAAACATTTCTCACCGAAATAAGGTCTAAGCTAGTCCATTATTTTTTTCTGCTTTCTCTTGTCTTTTCCCCTTGGATGATAAATAAGATTCTGTGAATGTGGTACTATCCCTGTCCTTACTGAGCTAGGACACATTTCCCCTAAGGCCCCCATTTCCCTCTGTGTTTCATTTGTCATTCTGCTCAGCCTGCAGCAATTCAAACAGACCTGCTCCTTGACTGAGAAATCTTCACCTCTTCCCATTCACCAGAATAAAGTTGCTTTTTTATGGTTTTGTGACAACTGCAAATAAAAAAGAGGGACTATCCACTTCATCTGTCACCATCTCCTCATGCTCTTGTCCCTCGATGACCTTACAGTCTTTGTTCCTATTTGTTTGCTCCTTCTGAACTTATTTTTCATCTTTCCTTCTTTGCTACTCCTCATTCTCTTCACTGCTTAATGAAACTTTTCCCAAAGCAGCCTTCATTCCACAAACAAAAAAGCTGGTAGCTTCAAGGTGATTTCTCCACCTCGAGAACAACACTGGGACTCAGGCTGTGCTTGGCTCCATACTCCTTTCAAAAATTTATCGCTTTACTTTTTTGAAAACCCAGATGGATTAATTATACTGGCTCCTGGGGAGATTATATTTCTGCTATTAGCACTTGCAAGTAAATAATTGAGATGATATTTCATATATGGTATTTCTGTTGGACACGCTGTTCTGGGATGATTGTACTCTTTCAGTACTACATGTACAAGCATTTTAGGTACAGCCTTATTTTCACTTTTCCCTTATATCCCTTCCCACTAAATTAACTCCCTTTCTAGCTGTATTCTGTGAGCTCTGCTCACAAGCTTCCCCTCTCTGAGAAGGAATTTACCCGTATGGAAAGTGGTTTCCATGTAATGAATATTACAAAGAATCACAGGCAGACTTACTAGTGTTTTGTTACCCAGAACTAAGAGCCCTTTCAGGGACTTTAGAACAAAGAATGGGCATGAGGCCAGTGAAACACTCACTGCCATTTCTTGTCCTTCTGTCCCTGATCCAAGTGTCAGAAGTTGCACGGGTTTTGCTCTGCAATCAACCAGACATTATCTAGAAGTGGAGACAACCTGTGTTCTTTATTGCATTACTGGTATTTCATTGTGTACATCCAATTGACAAGAACAGACATAAATGGACATTGAAATTCTACAGAGCATTTAATATGGAAAGACATATCCTAGAGGCATCCAAGCTGCCTTTACAATAGTGAAAAAAAATCAGCTTTGCAATGGATTTGTGATTGTGGTTGTATTCCCTAATGCCTAACATAATGCACCCTATTTGCTGTTTAGACTGCAGTGGGCTACTAATTAAGAAACTGAGGTCTAGGAACACAATTAAAGTTTGCTTTTACTGTTTCAGGCACTGACTTCCTCCTAACCCCTGGATTTTTGCTCTGTATGTTTACATTTTGCTTTTACTTGCCCCTTCTTGCCTTTGAGTGCTACCTCTCTTACAGGAAATCACCTTCCACTGGCAATAAGTCAGAGAGATGATGAAAAGGCTCCTCTGTCTCCTTGTTCATAACATTTGAATTGTGTTTGACTGCTATTCAAAGACTAACACTATGGTTATGACCAGCCATTCTCCAATCTTCTCCACAACTGTGGTTCTTACACAGCCAGGAACTATTGAGTTAATGATTTTGACTGTGTTTTTGTGACAAACAGCAGTACAGAACATGATCAATGTTATATGTTACTCTCAGATCTGTATTTTCAAAGTACAAATACTTACACTTGACACAAGCAGTACAGTTGGTGTATTGGTCAATAGAGACTTGCTCACCATCTCTGGCCTAGATTCATGTCTCGGACACTAACATCTGACATTTGTGGCTGAAAAGTGCTTCTCTCTTAGAGCAAAATTAGGATTTTATGAACTACTCAATATTTCTCTGTCTTTAGGCACCAGATTGGTACTTTCTGGCCAGTTATCTCCACCTCTTATCAAATTGATCTTGCTAGCCTAATAGCATCTGATATCCTAAAGAAAGGGACATAAGCTCTTCAATTTAACAAAAATGCTTTGTATAGTTACAGAAATGCTTGGATTCTGTGATCATCGAGTATGTTATGTTTTAACTTTCACAGATACTGCAGCTATCAAAGGAACAGAATTTTAGATCAGAATCTAGGATAATAGGACTCTAGTCCAATCCAGTCAACGGGTCTCAACAAATCTATCAAAGCAATTGCTTCAAATTCTCTTGCATTGAGAAACTTCCAAAGCTTGTTCCTCTGACAGTTAAAAACTTTTCCATGTTTTTATGATGTGTGCTCACCATGGTATTACATCCTGTCAGTGGTGCATTAATATTGGTCCAAGTATTCCTTTTCCTTTTCAGATGTCTCCTATCTTGCTTCATTGTCCCTTTCAACATTCATTTTGTGAACTAAGGAACAGAAGCTCTTTCAGTCTCCTTTCACACTAGCTCTCCATTCCACACTTCACCTAGTCATCCTTCTCTGAACCTATGCCATATGAATTTATTTTTACTGTTAAGAATTGCAAAAAATATTTCAGAAGACACCTTTCCAGCACTCTCTGTGGCAACAATAGTACTTCTTTCTCCATTCAGTACACCCTACTTGATACACTCAATAAGCAAAGATATCTCTTTCTCAGCTGCACTTGAGAAATTCAGACTCATCCTGCAACTGGCTGATATATTTATGTTTTTCCCCCTTTTGTCATGAGAATATCCTACCTCATTTCCCACTAGTAGTGTATTTCAGTAGGTTACTACTTTTTGTCCCAAAGCTAATGTAAAATAGTAAATGCAACTTATTCCAATAGTAAATTTTAAGAGCTCTACTGATTACTTTCCTGCAGCCAACTCTTTCCCTTTATGAGTGTCATCATTGTTGTTTTCCTTTAGAAACTTCCTCATTCATATTGGATATATTGTATTAGTTCCCACACAGTCCAACTTAACAAACTAAGCTCATCAGCACTCAAATAGCATCATATGAAATGCTTTACTGAAGTCCAGTCAAGTGGAATCTACTGTTTCCTTTGCCTGGAAAATGAATTATCAATGAAAGCTATTAAGTAGACTTACCACAATATGCTTTTATAAATTCAACTTCTTTTTTTCCCCACAGCTTTAAATATTCTTCCCACCAAAGACTGCTGTAAAGCTTGCATGCTAATAAGACAACTGAGGCAACACCAGCCCATCAATACCTGAAGGGGGGGGCTACAGAAAGGACTTTTTAATAGGGGACAGGATGGTAGGACTAGGGGGAATGGATGCAGATTGGAAGAAAGGAGATTTAGGCTGGATAGAAGAAAGAAGTTCTTTATTGCGAAGGTGGTGAGACACTGGAACAGGTTGCCCAGAGAGGCTGTGGATGCCCCCTCAATCCCTAGTAGAAGTGTTTAAGGCCAGGCTGATGAGGCATTGAGCAACCTCGTGTAGTGGGAGGTGTCCCTGCCCATGGCAGGGTGGTTGGATCCAGATGATCTTTAAGGTCCCTTCCAACCCAAACTATTCTATGTTATTCTTTTTAGGCTTTGCATTTGCTGTTCAACAGTCACATGACTTTGCCCTGGATTTGACAGATTTATTAAAACTTGTTCTCATTTCACACAGTTATTTCAAAATGTGATGGAGCTGATATGGTTCTTCTGATCTGATCACATGACACTTTTTGAGCTTTGCTGCCACATAAAGCAGGGCAGTTTCCATTTCAACAGTCTCATTCATACACATTCTTATTAGGCATTTTCACCTTTGTGCACTTATCTGACACCTCTGATGCTTCCGAAAGGTGAGAAAAATGTATAATTAGTTTCTTCCCTCTGCTGATTGCACTGCTCCTTTGACTAGACTGAGATCTTTGTAAAGCAAAGCAGGGGGATTCCAGTTCTCACTAAAACACACCGAGAACTCTTTCTAAGTCTGATGTGTGAGATGCATAGAAAAAACAGATTAAGCCTCTTCTAATTCCTAAGTGCATTTTGACAACTGTTGTAAAATTACTGGCTTTCCAAATTCAGTAAAACATTTTCTGTTTTGCACTGAAAGTGATGCCTGAGTGAAGTGATTTGTTAGTTTGGTTTCGGTTTTAAACCACCCAACAATCAATCTGTCCCTAAAGACTTCACTTTGGGAGGAATAGTTGTTATCAAGTAGCTTTGCTTTAACATCTTCTTCGTTTAGAAAAGAAGAGGGAATAAAAAACACAGCTTTCAAACCACAGAGCAACCGTTGAAAACTTCAAACCACAATACCCAAGCATAGAGTGAGCCTATGATTACCTAACACAAAGTGTGGTTTCAACTGGGCATCAGACCAAGTTTTTCACAGAAACCCAAGGGGAAAACTGAGTACAAGTATCCATGGTTACAGTGACCCTCAATTGGCATCTGAAGAGATCTTTCTAGAAAGGGACAGGTAGAAACATTTTTCAGGGTCCTCAGAAGCAGCGAGGCTTCTTCCTGTTTTTATAAGTTTAAAAAAAAAAAAAAGAGAGAGATAAAATAGCACATAGTACAGACCGTCCCAAATACAAACTGTCACCTTGAAATATTTTTAGAATTCCCCTTTGATATGTTTTTCACTGTATTCAGTCAGGACTGAAAAATAACCTCAGAAATATAGAACCATCTATTCAAAATAATGGTAGATTCCTAGAATAATAATAATTTATAAAGTGAGTACTTCAAGATTGAGGCCTTTCTTCACACATTCAGTGAGTAGAACTCACGAATGTTGGAGCAGGATTGCAGGCTACAGTTTTTAATGGAAAAAGTTTGAAGTGTAGATTAAGATAAACTGGAGCTATCACTGCTAAGTATTGAAGCTTCCACTCTAACTGTTCAGCTACACTTTGAGGGCAATGATATACACATGCACAGACAAGAATTTGCTCAAATGGCATTTTTTTCTTACTTCTTACTACTATTTACTCACCTGTTCTCTGTTTACACAATTTGGGGAAGATTTTTTTTAAATGTGTGCTGATGCATAACAAAGTACAGTGAAGACAGAGCAAACACACATATGCACAAATGTTCATGACAACTTGTTTTCTAGATGTTTCTCCTAGGTGTGCAATAATCTGGTGAGACAAAGAGAGCTGAACCTAGTTTGGTTGGTAAGTTCCTCTCTCCACAGCTATTTCTCATGAAGGCCCGTGTACAAACCAAACACAGGTCTCCCTGTGAAAAAGGAAAAGGTGGGAAGAGCTTCTTAATGTTTCCTATGTTCTAAGGTGCTCATCTTCTCTTCTTTATGCTCCTTAAAGGCTCTGATTCACTTTACAGCTCCATGTTGAGAAACAGACTGTTGCTAAATCATCTAACTGTATAGATCTGATCTAGATTGGGTGTTAGCACATGCCAAATCAGCCAGAACACATGCCAATAAAGAAAATAAGAAGTAACTTCATGCCCCTTTCAGTGACAACTATGAGTAGAGAAAGGAATGTACCCATCTTATTCTTACAGCTTTCTATATCTTTATATTAGATTAAATATAAATTGATATAGCTTTATATGTATATTTACTACAGGTATTTAAGCAAGTACTGACTTTTGAGGGTTTGACTGCAGCACTGAAAATATGCCAATATTTCATGGAGACCTTTTCTGATTATTTTACAAATGCTGAGACACATTTTCACCAGACATCAAATTGATGGACAGTTACAGAGTAAATACTCTCAATTCTGTTACCAAGGTAGGAAGTACTGACTCTAAAATATAAAATCAGACTTACTTCTGCATCTCCTGATAGAAAAAAGGCCATATCTCAGAGGCACGTGGCAAACCTGGCTCACTGCAGTAAAAAAACACCTGGAATTTTGGAGTGAAATCTCAGGGAAATAGTGATAAGACCCAAAAGAAAGAAATGATGGGAATGCACTGAATTTGGGCAACCTCCTGACTTGCTGAAACCAGGTTCAGCCACCAGTTTTAAGGAGAAGCAGAGCCAGGAACAATCCATGGCATGCAGATTCAAAAACATGTATGCTAGCTGAGGTTCTGCCCCCCTATGTACAGACTTTACTTCAAAGCTGTTGCCATAAAACTAAAACATTTGAGAGCTTCAGACTGAAATGCTAAACTGAGCTTAAACAGGAAGAGCTAAACTCTGCTCTCAGTGCCACATTTTTAACACAAAACAAGTGGGCAAATGAGCTGAAGAAATCACTTCAGCAAGCTCGGGAGCTCTCAATATGTGAAAAATCAATGCCTATGACTGCATCCGAAGAATGAAATTAGAAGAAATGTGTGAAAATGATGAAGAAAATGTGGCATGTGCTAGCATGCTCTGCTACATCTCAAACACACAGTTCCACTGACAGCATTTCAACACAGAAGTTTGATCAAAAACTGTCAGGGTGTGAAAATGACATCAAAATGCTATTTCCAGTGAGCCCACAGGCTTCATGTACACTAATGTTAAGTGGATGTATTTTGATCTGGTTGACTCTGAGCACTGCTAGTAGGAGAAGCATGAGGACATGGTTTGATGGACTTATTTTGAGTCATAGAATAATTCTAGTAGGAAGGAACCTCAAAGTTAGACCAGGCAGCTCAGGGCCCTGTTAACTCTATCAGTCTCCAAGTACACAGGCAGGAGAGGCAATGGACTATCCTAGATATAATATACTAAGAAACTAGGAAAATGCATACATGTATACATGAATATCTGAACTAGATTTTCTAATTTTATCCACATGCTCTAAAGACAGGGCTGGAGCAACTGCCCTATGAAGACAGGCTGAAGGAGTTGGGGTTGTTCAGCCTGGAGAAGAGAAGGCTCAGGGGGGACCTCAGAGTAACTGATCAGTACCTGAGGGGGTCCTACAGAAAGGCAGGGGAAGGACTTTTTAATATGATATTGGATGGGAGGACTAGAAACAATGGATGTAAATTGGAAGGGGGTAGATTGAGGCTTGACATAAGAAAGAAATTCTTTACAGTGAGGGTGGTGAAACACTGGAACAGGTTGCCCAGAGAGGTTGTGGATGCCCCCTCTCTGGAGGTGTTCATGACCAGGCTGGACATGGCACTGAGCAGCCTGATCTAGTGGGAGGTGTCCCTGCCTATGGCAGGGGGGTTGGAACTCGATGATCTTTAAGGTCCCTTCCAACCCAAACTATTCTATGATTCTATGAATACACCACAAGGTCCTACAGAAACAAATCCCATCCTTACTAATCCAAACTGAACTGCAAGCAAGCTTCTACTTGAATTTTACAGAATAAAAGAACATCTTAAGAAACACACTCAACAGCTAAACAGAAATCTGTCTGAATGCTATGGAAGTTCAGATCATACCTGGTTGTAATAAAGAAATTAATTGTGATATAATTTGATACATTTTCATTTGTTTTCATCATTCTGAAAGTCCAGATCATACCTGGTTATAATAAAGAAATTAATTGTGATATAATTGGTTAAGTTTTCATATGTTTTCATCATTCTGATCTGACCAAAAGTCTGGAAACTAAGCCACTTCAGCATGTCTCCAGAAGTGTTCTGCTATATAATCATCAAAGACAAAACCTTCAGCTTCAGTGATATGCAAATGAATACATGTTTGTAACAAGGATCAACAAAGTTGTTCAAAGCATCTTCCTAGTCTGCTCTGCTTCCAAACAAACAATAAACTGTCCTCATGCAGGGAGATTTGCTAACCCATAAACAACAGCCAAATGGAGGAAGAAGATCAGAACCTTAATGAGTTTGGTCCCCTTTGACTTTTAGCTGATCAGTGTCACCAATAATTTCAACAGGCTCTAAAATAAGCACTTTCTGTCTTCAAAGTCCCTTCCAGACATTAACCAATTAATCCCTACAAGTCTCCTCCGAGGTAGGTAAGTAGGTATTGTTATCCCCCATTTTACAGTTGGGTGAACACAGTCAGAAGGGTTAAGTGATTTGCTGCAGGCCACAGATGGAGGTGGGATTAAAAGACAAGAGTGACTGTGATTCCCCTTTGGAGGACAGGACTTTTTTTTCTTGCTGACTTCTCTGTGGTGACTTTAGACATCTTGGCCTCGTGGCAACACTTTCAGGAAACAAAACAAATTCTCCTTGTTAAAAGGAACCATAAAGAAATCAATCTTTTATGGCAGTGTGGGTAGCATCTTTCTTGCATCTTTGTTGCCTCATAGTGATGAAAGGCTTTTCTTTTAATTTTGTTCTGGTTTTCAGGTATCATTCCTTTCAGAGGGGGACTTAGTCCTGTGGTAATGTAACACATTGGAGGATTTTATTTTGTCTTCCTGCTTTGAAATAAGTAAATGTAGATGGCAGCCTGCCCATAAAGTGGGCAGACACTCTCCTTGCACAGTCTGTTGGCAGGTTTATTCCACTGCTGCACAGGCAGAAGGGGATGGAGACAGGGAGCTTTGAGAATCAAGAGCAAAGAAAGCCATTAACTGAAACCTAACTCCAGCAAACTGCTTGTAACCAATCTAACAGGCACAAGATTGATACCTTTCCCACTTCAACAGAAAGATCAGATGGAAAAAGGCAAAGTATATCCTTTTCCTCTCTCTGTGTACAACTTGGGATGCTTGGAGACCCATTTGTCATGTGGTTTTGAGTTTTATAAGGAAACCACTTTTCATCTAGAGGCAATTCCACAACATCAGCTCCCTAGGGTGTTTTTCAGAATAGAAAAAAACACTATTCAATTGTAATGTCTTGCAAATTCTGAACACTTTCTGTTAATTTTCAGGAGATACTTTCCCCATTTTAAGAAGCCTTCCAGCACAGGAATTTATATGTGCCAGGAAAAATCAGTAAATATTTGAAAATTCTGAATTTCCTACTAAATAGAACAGTAATTTCAGCAGTATGTATTTTAAGACACCATTATTTATGTGCATTGAAAAGATAATTATTTTTAAAGAATATTTTATTGAAACACCATTCTGATTATTACATTTCAGCAACATTTTTATATTACATAAGCCAGGGATTAGATTTTTCTGCATCCCCCACAGACAATGGTGTCATCAGTCTGTTATTAACTAGAAGTTTACTTTGCTAAAGACATTCATGAAGCCTTCAAATTGTGCAAGTGATTTAAAACAGTTAAATAAAAGGACATTTATTTTTCTATTTTGTGGATACTGAATCAAAGCGGTACTTTTCTTATTTAGGGAGGTTTATTAAAAACTATTTTGATCTTGCATGACCAGCACTCACAGCTCATAGGAGAAAAAAGTAGGTTAATGATTCACAATGTGAGGAATTGTGTTGTTTGCATTACTCCATAAGAAAATGTAGGGGTTTGAATCTCAGAGGGCACATTTTCAGCAGCAAAAATATGTATTACATGCATTAGGAAGGGTCTGATTTTCACAGTTAATTTTGTGACCAGAAAAACATGTAATGCAAAACGTAAGCTTGGAAATTGCTATTTGCTATCTCTGTCTCCAGAAGATTTGTAGCTGGCTCTGATTTACATCCTCTGCTAGAAACAGCTCCCTTCTTTTATCACTTTGGAAATCATTAACTTGCCCTCCATGGTCCTCTGTGCAACAAAGGAAGTTTTCACATGGATTTTCTGATAGAAGAAACAAAAGAGATGGTAGATAACAAAATAGCAGTGTGAAGGATAGTTTTACACAACCTTCCTCCAAACACGTTTCAGTGACATCTGAGCAGATAGGGTAACAATCCCTGAATTTGCCACCACTCAGCACTACTACACTTGAGGGCTGGTCCATGGAACTAGATCATTCCTCAGTTCCAACTTTCTTATGCAATCTGTGAATGCAAATAATGGAATTACTGTCCCCTATCTTACGAATTAATTAAGTCAATTTTCATGCAATGCACTTTGCTGTTACCCATCTACCTGCAGAATAAAATTGAGAAGTGACAACACTTGCCTACTTGTGCTGTAATTACACTTCTAGTTCTGTGCATTGATATCCCATGTGTTGACACCCTCCCCTCCCAAACTTGTCAGACAGTTCTAGAGTCCTTTGTTTTTTTGATCATTTGCAAAATTACCTCAAACCACCTGCATTACAAGGATATTTCAATGTCAGGTACTGCATACACAGAGAAGGCAGTGTAAGACTAAGATTTGTATTTTAGAAAGAAAGAGGAGCAGAAGAGTTATTTCCATAGAATTCTAACATAACCAACTCAATTTTTTCTGGATATAAACTAAAAGTTTTTTGAGGACTGCTAATTCCTGAGTTATAATCAATGAAAACTTGGTTTTAACGCAACTTTTAAGTGATATTCCAGATATTCCAGTAACAAAATATTAGTTACTATAAAATTACGATGTCGTTCAAGTACCTAATCATGTTGTACATTTTCCCTTACATACCCTGTTTTTAATAAAAAGAAAGATAATCAGTGCTATTAATCATATCCAAACTCACAGGAAAAGGAGTTCTCCAGCTTTTAGGGGAGGAGAGAAGGTGTGACTCTTGTCAGATACCTGGAAACAATCTTTGCATCTAAAATTAGTGGCCAAGTTGGACCATGCAAACTGGTAATAGGGGCATTCTGACAGACTTTCATCCCTTGAAGCTACCAAGGTAATTAGAACATGTTGTTATTACAGACAGAATGCCCTTCTCCTTTCTTCTTCATTGCACTCCAGATTCAGGTTGCAGAGAGTAAATCTGTGTAACTGAACCAACTATTCCCAGTGCAGTTATTCACTGCGGTGGCAGTTGTGACAAACCTATTTCATAGCTACAATTTTTATCCTACATAAACAATTTCAGTTTCTAATATATATTTTTTAATTTTTTTTTTTAGATTAACCAAGTACTTGGAACAGATCACTGCTAAAGATCTCCACCCTTCACATCTGAAACATTTAATTTACCAAGCTTCGTATATTTTTTACTTTTTTTTTTTTTTTTAGGACAAAGACAAGCAGCATTTCTGCAATTAGTGGGCAAATAGAGAGGTCACTGCTATTTTTTTGATAACAAACCATCGACCACACAAACTCATGGTTTTAAACTGAGTTGGTGGCACAATTAATGTGACAATGTTTAGTTTTCTTCCTGATTCCTGTTAACATATCTCTTATATTCCAAAGACTTTTGGGGCAGCAAACCATCATGAAATCTAAGCCATGCTGACAAAGCACCTGCAGTACCTCATCAGACTTCTTGCCCAAAACTGCATATGCCAGAGGAGTTCAGTGGACACCCTGCAGCTCACCTCACCTTGCAGCCCTTGAAAGGTCCTGCAGAACCTCTCATCCCTCAATAAGCACCATCCCCTTACTCCCGCAGGGATGGGTGAGGGCTGACTGAATCTCTCATGGTGTACAGGACCTCCCTCTCCTCTCCCTCCTTCCATCACCCGGACCGGTGGTTTCACCCGGATCTCGCTTTGGGATCCCCATGGCAACACGGGGCCCGACAACACACTTCAAAGCACTTTCTTAAGTGGGGAAAATGAAAAAGCTCGCTTGTAGGAACACATCAAATGCCCCGGCGAGGAGTAACGCCCCCGCGGGCGATTGGGGCAAGTGCAGTTCCCATGGCCCGGCAGACAAAGAGCGGTCCGAGCCGCCCGCCCGGAGCCCGCTGACACCCGCCGGGGAGGAGCCGGGGGCGGGGGGGTGGCAAACCGGGAACTTATAAGAGCCGCGTCCCGCCACAACAGCCGGGCCGTGTGTTTGGTGCAGCTGCTGGTGACGGAGCAGCGGCGGCAAGAAGAAGCAGTCGCTAGCCCAGTCCCGTTAGATGGCTCAGAGCATGGACAACAGCTTCGACAGCCTGGATGTAAGTGCCGGGACCTGCGCGCACATGTGCGCCCTGTTTGCAAACAGAGGTGCCCTCCGCGGGGATCACCCCCAGGGAGCGGGGATGGGGACCCTCACCTCTCGGGGGTCCGTGGGGCTCAAACGGGCAGGGCTCGGTCCTGACCATCCCTACCCTCCATAGCTTCGGACCCCGCTGCAGCGACTCCCGCTTCTTCTTTGCTGCGGGGCCATCAGTTGCGGTGACTTGTGGCTCCTTTGTGGGCTGGGAAGCGTCGGAGGAGCCTTTAGAGCCGCGGGGGTGATGAGGAGGGGAAAAGAAGCGAGGAAGTTTGGAGCGGTGTCGGCTGCGGGAGATGGCATCCCTCTGCCCCGCTACCCACCCGAGCCTCGCTGGGGTCGGGATCGGCCGAATCGGCGACCTCTTGGGCTCCGCGGTTCTGCAGCGGGGTTTTGAGAGGAGTTGGGACCGAACCGGGAGATCGCGGCCGGGTTCCAACTTCAACCCGCACTTAACACCCGCGCCGAGGCGGGCGCAGCCGCTAGTGAAGCGCTCCGGGGCGCATCTCCGCGGTCAGGGCTGCGCCTAATAGAGGGCAAGAGAAGCCCAAAGTGACAAGCTGAGGAGTGAGTGGCACATAGGCAGGTGGCACTGGCCCGCCCGCCTTCGCTCTTCAAGCGGTGGCCAAAACCGTTGGTGGTTTCCTGATGCGCTTTCATGCCCTCACCAAAATTTCGCTTCCTTTTTCCAGCGCTGCTGGGCGGGCTGCACCGCACCTCCCGTCCTGCTCCTCCCGGCCCTCCCTGGGCTTTCAGTTGCCCTGCTTAAGGTCACCTCTCCCTTTTTTTTTCCTTTATGGGCTTTGGGGAGAGGTTTTTTTTTTCTCTAGCGCCTGCCTGAAGCTGTTAGTTGCTTTTCAGCTGGGAATTCTTCTTATATATCCTTTATTACATCAGCCGAGAGTACCTTCTCTTTCTCCTTGATCCCATCCCCTTAATGAGAGGGGATTTTGAAGCATCATTTTTTCTGTCGAAGTAAGTTCGGGTTTTTTTTTTTTATAGCTCCCTGTTGTAAGAGTTAGATGTGATGGATGGTATTCTGCACAGCCCAGCTTCTGACATCCAGCACTTCTGGGCTCTTCCATCCATCCACTCAGAGCTCCATAGTCCCCAGAGCCAACCATATTTTTGAGAGTCACCATTATCTTTCTTTCCCCTTGCATTACCTCTCTTTACTTACAAGACTGTACCTCTTACAGAAAGACAAAGTTTTTTTAACTTGTTCTTATTTTCTCTATTCTATATGTCTGTATAAAAGTTGTATTTTGCTATCTGGTTTTCACAAAGTTTGCCTCGATGTTCGAACAATTTTTAACAAACTGTCATACAGAGTAAGCTTTTGCAGAGGAGCTAACATCGACTTTTGTTTTATTTTTCAGCTGTCCTCCGGGTTAGTCATTGAATTTTCTGATAATGGCACAGAGGAGATTGGTTCAGGTGACTATGGAGACTATAAAGAGCCATGCTTCCAGGATGAGAATGCCGACTTCAACCGGATCTTCTTGCCAACGATCTACTCCATCATCTTCCTAACAGGAATAATTGGCAACGGATTGGTTATTATTGTTATGGGCTACCAGAAGAGACAAAGAAGCATGACTGATAAATACAGGCTCCACCTCTCTGTGGCTGACCTCCTCTTCGTCATCACCTTGCCTTTCTGGTCTGTGGATGCGGCCATCAGCTGGTACTTTGGGAAAGTTCTGTGTAAGGCAGTTCATGTCATCTACACGGTCAACCTCTATAGCAGTGTCTTGATTTTGGCCTTCATCAGTTTAGATCGTTACCTGGCAATAGTCCACGCCACCAACAGCCAGCGACCACGGAAGCTGCTGGCAGAGAAGGTGGTGTATGTAGGTGTGTGGCTGCCAGCTGTGCTTTTGACAGTGCCTGATATCATCTTTGCCAGTACTGATGAAGTAGAAGGGAAGTATCTCTGTGAGCGTGTGTACCCTCAGGACAAGTGGCGGATTTTTTTCAGATTTCAACATATCTTGGTAGGACTGGTTTTGCCTGGGCTAATAATCCTGACAAGCTATTGCATTATAATATCCAAGCTGTCACATTCAAAAGGCCACCAGAAACGCAAAGCCTTAAAGACCACAGTCATCCTCATCCTGGCCTTCTTTGCCTGCTGGCTGCCATACTATATTGGAATCAGCATTGACACCTTCATCTTGCTGGAGGTCATCAAGTATCGCTGCAGCTTGGTGACCATAGTGAATAAATGGATCTCCATTACTGAAGCCCTGGCCTTCTTCCACTGTTGCCTGAACCCAATTCTGTATGCCTTCCTGGGTGCCAAATTCAAAACATCAGCACAGAACGCCTTTACATCAGTCAGCAGAGGATCAAGCCTCAAGATCCTTTCAAAAAGCAAACGTGGGGGACATTCTTCTGTTTCTACAGAGTCCGAGTCTTCCAGTTTCCACTCCAGCTAACGCTGCTCCCACGCACCCTTTTATAAACAGACACTTTAAAGTTGTGCAAGGCTTCAGAAAAACAAGACTGACCATATTGTACAGACTTATTTACAGTTGGAATTTTATATTGTTTCTTTTAGTCTCGGTGAAGTTTAATTGACTTATTTATATATATAAAACAAAAAAAACAAACCTTTGGTATTGATGACAAACTGTCTAGGCAGGTCCTGTGGACAAGTGGTTGGTTCACGAAAGGTTTTAGTGCTTGTCTGTATGTATAGATGTGTGAACTAAACACTTGGATTGTAGCAAGTGACTGTTGAAAGTTTAGAAAATATTTCTCTGTTGTTTATATGTAAATGTTTTGGGTGTTGCTGTTAAAAATTTTTAAAGATTATTGCTGGAGATTTTTTTACCTTTACTACAAGATGTTTGGTTTACAATAGCTTAACTCTGCTGTAGAAATGGCACTTATAACCAAAGCTTCCTCTGTTATAGCGTTTCCCCCCCACCTCCGGTTTTCAGTAATTGATGGTTTGCAACATTTGTTCTTGGTAAATAAAAGTCTATGGTAAAAAAAGTTATTTTGAGTGGTATTTTCATTTCTAGTTAAATGTTCTTCTCAATGCTTTTCTTTGCAATTCTGATTGCACAATAGCTTCTTTCAAAATTGCAAGGCTCTTGTATGAAAAGCAGGAAAATGAGTTTCAGGACAAAGTGATTATTCAGTTGACACCTGTGAGTTCCAAGTCTTTTGTTTTTATCACCAGGGGACATTTACTCCCGTTAATGTTATCTTTAGGACAACTTAAACTAGCACTTGTATCAATGGATTTTTTGAGGGCAAAATATCTCCAAGTAAAACCCATTCTATTTAAGCAACTGCTAAAGTTAACAGCCTCTCAAGAGTCAAACTGAGGTTACTACATGTGACCAACCTTTAAGCCATGCAAATAAAGCCTGTCCTACATTTCTACTGCCTTTTGCTGTACTAGATTTAGTTTCACATCTCAATAGCAACCAAAAGTAATTGAATCAAAGCCATTTTAATATGTGGGATTGCATTTGGACTAAAATAAGGTAGAGATATACATCCTCTGTGGAAGTGTTTTTTTCTCCTTGGAGCTTTCCTTAGCCTGTCTACATCCACATTTTCCAAAGACAATACGAATTTCTTAACATTCTTTTTAAAAATTCAGAATGTGTACCAGTTATTTTCATTTTTTTTCATATAATTCCAAATAATTAGTGCTGCGTTCTTATTTATCAAAGTTAATCATATCTTCAGTTAGTAGAGTACATTCAAAAGTAATGAATGACCAAGAGGCCAGATATATTGTATAGTCCTACATTACAGCAAAAAAGCCCCAACTTTTACCAATTGATGTATAATTAAAAATTTAGAAGTCAAATAAAACAAACAAAACCCCCATAAATAATACCTGCTAGTCACATGGAACTGAAATAAGCAAGATGGACACTTGAATATTGCACAGAAAGAGTTTTCACAAGCAGAGGAGCACTGTGATTTTGTGGAGCATGCACCACTGTGTTTAACCATGCATTAAACTGAATGTTTTATTTTAGGTATTTTCATTAATACAAGATCTTCCTGTTTTAAACCTCCCTCCTTCTCTCCTGTCAGGAGGCTGCAACTGTGGTTGTGTCCTGCACACTTTTTCCCTTGCAATGGGAAGGGAAATTGCCTGGAGAGCTGATTCAGTTTGCTGAGCCAGCACAAAACTAACCTTGCTGGGGAAAAAAAAAAAATAATTCCAGCAATTTTAGTGATTTGAATTAGCTTAATGAGGAATTCAACAAGCACTACAAAAGTACAAGTCCTGGAACCTTGCACAAGGAGAGAAAAGTGAGATAAAAGGAAGAGGAGGCATGTTCCTCCTTGTTAGCAATTTAACTTTTACCTCAGCTCAACTCTGTATCTTCACTCAAAATGACACAAATTAACAAGAAAGATGCACTCCCAAGAAACAAAAGGTCTCACTTCCATCAAGCTGTTCCTCCTTAACGGTGTTGAGAAATGAGGAAAGTGTGGTAGAGGAGCAGAACTTCTTCAAGGGTTTATTTTTCTTGTTCACTTGTGTGTTTTCTCAATTAAGTGAGGGTTTCCCCATGAAGAATTTGTTGTGCTAAGTGATTCTGATTTCCACTCCAGCCCAATCAATCACTGTGATTTAATTGCACTTGTAAAATACTTTTTGGCTATCAACACGCTGGTGCTTATTTGTTGAGGATATGTTTAGGGCTCTTTAGCATTAACTTAGATGATTCCCATTATGCTTCACAGTCAGCCTACTGTTAGCTCAAGCAGAGAGTGAGCAGGAAAGAGGGTGCAAGGGAAAACAAACTCAGTGGCCCATGGTACTGCCAAAGACTGCTAAAAGGACACTTTAAACAAACAACAGAAAGCATTTGTGTAGAAAACGAATTAGCAAAATTAAAACACAACCCGTGCCCCAGAAGGATGAGACCTACATTAGTTTTATAAAACTGCCATTGTTTTCAGGGGAATTAGTGAAACTGTGGACAGAAGGACGTCTTGAAAAGGAGCTGCAAGATCATTGGGGTTTTGCTCCAATGAGGAAAATTAGTTGAAACTCACATTTTCCCTTTTACATAACCTTATATAACCATAAATTAGAATATAACTTATATTTGTACTTCTTTTACAGAGGAAATATATGCAAATTTAATTCCTTTATTATGAGGAAACACAGTAAAAAATTCAAAGTCCAATTCTGCCCTTTTACTTCTGAGTAAGTTAGAGCAAATCAGGGAAATTTCTCTCAAAGCCACTGAGTTATGCCAAATATATCATGTAGGTAATATATGTGGATTTATTCCTTTTAAAACAAAACCACCTTTAAGCAGATTTTTGTTGAGGCTGAAACTTTTTTTTCCATCTTTGTGTATCAGAAGTAACCCCAGTAAATGCATTTATCAAAATGTAAATTCAGGGATAAAGATGAACAGACCTATTTTTGTGATTTATATATTGGACAAGTCCACACACATCAAGAACTTTCCAACGTTTTCAATGAGACTTTCCAAGTCTTTGCCTAAATTAATCCTCTCCAGTATAATGAACAATGATAACAACATTCTTCAAGACATACTCAATGCACAGTCTCAGCATTTTCTGGCTGTCATACAATCATAGCTGTGCCCAAGTAATTTTAAACATGAAACTCAAGGTACAGGACAGAAAATAAACGTGAATTCTGTGACTATTTGTTACAAAAGCAGTTAAAACTGTTACATGGTAATTTAGAAGATTTATAATGTATTTACAAAGGAATTATAAATGTTAGAATGCATTTACAAAAACTCTTCTCACAGGATTCAGGCACTAAGTATTTTGCCATGGCTGTTACAATGTGCTAACAGCAAGACTGAACCAGAAGTGGGATATTCACCTAATACTATAATGCACACACTTTGAGTGCTTAAGATTAGTTAGAAATCCTTTGGATCATGCAAGACTAAACCAAGAGCAGAACAAGTACGTGAACTTACTTTTTGCTTCCTCCGAAATGCTGTTAGGAAGTAAAGTTAGAATACTAAAAGCAGTGGGATAAAATTACACTATAATCCATTATTGGCATGGTATATTTTTACTCTGTCTAATCAGAGTCCGTGTTAGAGGAGCATGTGAAAGGCTGAGTGTTGGCAGTGAGGGTGTCAGAGCTAATGTATGCAGGGCTATCCAGGGCACTGAGTAAGGACTTTCTTGGTTTTTTTTTCCCTTGGCTAGACTTATGACACAATTGTTATACAGGGAGGCTCAACTTCTATGCATACACATAAATCAAAACAAAATCACCATGAAAATAAAAAGGAAGTAGCAGTAATAACATGGAGCCATTCATACAAATGAATGGTTTATCTTGTGATGGTTGAGCTCTAGTTGGACAATGTACAAAGTGACCAACTCTAGATGTTTGGTTGAAAAGGCCATTTTTTATATTGTTTGGGAAAGGAAACAGCATGACGAGGAAGTACTTCCTTGATCCAGGCATGCCTCCAAAATCCCCTAACAATGGAGTATTCTCATATTCTCATAGTGCTGAAACTTAGGAAACATTTAAGCAGATAGGGCAGCAGGGTTTTTGCTTAAAGGATGCCACTCCCTCACTTTATGTTTTGAAAGAGCCAAACAGGCTCTTTTTCACAGCCATAAATCACATGGCAATTGCAATTACACAAGTGCTGGGATTATTTCTTTTAAAGGAGGGGCACATTTCATAAAACATTTTCTCTTTATGCAACAAATGATTTGTCACTTTGTTTTTATTTAGATGCATATTTAACATAAATATATGGATGTATATGTAACTATAAGGAATATAAGTACCACTTGCAGATCTTGATACAAGTGATTCAGGCTCCAGCACAGCTTCAGAGGAGCCAGGATTCATGACAGATGTAATAAGTAATGATTAAAGTAATGATTAAAATGAATATTTTCTTAAAAGGATGAGCAGCTTCAGTAAGAAACTCCCACTGAATTCAGAGACAGCGGGGAACCTAAAGAATTATGCCTCCTAAAGTGTATAATCTTAGGGCCCAAATCAATTACAGATGAAGATTATTAGTTCCTCTGATTTCAGCTGCAGCCTGAGATCCACAAGGAATTCAATCTTTCAGTGTGTAACAGGTGGAATTGTTCTGCTGAACATCATAGAAATAAATTTTCAGCAAAATGGTTTTCTCTTACTGGAGGCACGCAAGCTTTGCATACCCTGGCAGTAATTTGTCTTCAGTGGCACAGTGTTTGAAAAAAAATAGTTTAAGATTTTAAATATCCTTATCTTCTGGAATTCACTGCAGGAACAGATTCTCACTGCACAATCACGTCAAACTAAGTAGAAATGATGAGGGGTATTTTGGAAGGGTTACATTGTGTAGAGCTCTTTGGCTTCTGCTGTTGATGCTGCTTTTTGTTTCTACTATCCTCTTCTCACAGTCTGTATTCTACTCGACTTTTCCTTTAAAAATACAGCTTTATAGAATTTTTTAATCACCCTGTTCTGTTAAGACTACACGCAGTATCCTGGACAAGTAAGAAAAAGTAAAGAGAGACTTTTCAAAGAAAAAAATATGGACTTCATGACATTTTCTATGTCTTCTCATGTACGTTTCTCTTTCAACATCTGCTTTCCTTTAGCCAAAGGATAAATTACTATGAAAAGTATGAAAAGTTTAAACTCAAATGTTGGCTTTATTCTCAAGTCTCTTAACATGCAATGACTGCACACATCTGTTTACTCTCTTGGTTCTTCACAGACATAATACAAAATAAACCTGAAAAGTTAAATTGTAACAGCCTTCCTTAAGTCTCCTTTCACAGCTATTCAACCTTTTATTGAACATTCCACTTGTCACCTTTCTTATGGCTACTCCTTATCAATACCACCCACTCTCAGGCTAATATTTGCTTTTGTTTCCTTTGAGAAAATATCTAATATTTTTAATATCTGTAAAAACACTCATTCTTCTAAGCTACCTACATGAGTTCACCAAAGACAGAAACGTTGGTATGCTCGACACAGAAATGAAATTGGGAGTAGGAGATGAAACTTCATCTCTAAAAGATGTGAAAAGCAAGAGAGAAATTTTGGGGTTTGTTATGGACACATTTTAATCTAACAGCAATAGACATGTCCTATCAATACCGGGTTCATTACAAACCTCAAACCTCCTATTCCTGCTCTTTGTGTGAGGAAATGCATCTCCTATATAGGTGTTATCTGCACTGCTGGAACTCAGTATAGGAATGCATTGGTAAGAGAAACTGGATTCTCTAACACAAATAAAAAGGAAGCAGGAATTATTGTACAAGGCCATGGTTTCATGTTAGATTTAACTTGACAATGAAGTAGATTTAATGAGTTCCTGCCCTCTCTTACCCCTTAGTATTTACTACTTTCCTCTCCACGGCCTTTCAGGTCATGCCCCCATCCCCTTTGCTTGCCCTCCCTCTCCCCATCCCCATGCATGGAGCTGGGCACTAATAACATGCTGACAGAAGGCAACTGAGCTCATCTACTCATCAGCAGGACCCAAAAGAATAGTCTCACACCTCACAGACCCCTTCCTTCTCTCCTTTACTCTTAACTATGCACAGCTCTCATCCTCTTCTGCTCATGTGAGTCCTCAGCAAGCTGATTTAGCTCCTGGAGTTTCACAGGAGTTTGAACTAATCTGACTTCCTCTGCTGGGAAGGCCTTCAGCCTCCCTCTCTTCCTTTGTTAATCCTTTCATTTGATATCCTCAGTACTCACCCATTCTTAGTGCTGTGGACTTGTCTCCTGCTGTGCATCATCTATTGAATAGATAATTTTTTTTTAAACAGACTTAATTGTCTAATTGGATAGATAGTATATTTTACTTTCATAATTTATTTTGTACCATTGCAATAAAATTAGTCATTTCAGAAAGAGAACTGGCTGCATCCAAGATAAAAAAAACAAGCAGCGAGCTAAACCGGGCTCTTAATTTGACTCCCTGTATTTGTGAAGCCCACCAGCCACAGAAAATGAAGCAGCAAAAGAAAGTGATTTCAGCCAGCAGGGTGTAATGGACTGGCTGACAAAGGAGTCAGAAACCAGAGCAACAGCAGAAGTGAGCACAGAACCATGTATTTGAGACCCTGTCATTTGGGAGCAGTGAGTAGTTAGGCTGGTTTAGCTATCTTGTTAAAACCTCCTTAACTAAACAGCCAAACTGTTAAATAAACACAAACCAGCTCTCAGGTAGAAGGTAAGAGGTTGAAAATGCATAGAGATAACAGATGTCCCCACTGAAGGGAAGTGAGCCAGCCCTGCTTCCTCCAGAACCAGAATATGATTACCTATTGACTGCATGACCTCCTGCAGAGGACTTCTCCCTGAAACAAAACTCAAGAAAGGTCTCAGATAGGGGTATTTTAAATTGAAGAGACCTGTAATAGTGTGATTAAACATGTTCTTGATTATAACTTCTACTGTTCATCAGATTTAATGCAGCTGTTTGTTAAGATACACTGTCAATCTACATTCACAAGACTTTGTCCCTGCCTATGGCAGGCGGGTTGGAACTCGATGATCTTTAAGGTCCCTTCCAACCCAAACTATTCTATGATTCTATGACTTTTTGATGTGATGGGTATTTGTATGATTTCTTAAAGCAGAATCTTTGGCAAGCAGAGAGCAGATTTTCTCCTATTTAGCAACCACTAAATTTTAATAGGGTTTCCTATTAAAATGCTCAGCATTTAATTTAAGCATCATCCTGTGACTCTCTCCTAATACAGAACCTACCAAGTAAGGAAAGAAGAAATTAGTGTGAAATTTGATTTGGAAAAAAACCAAACATTAGCTCCTTGACTCAAATGCAGACTTAGTTTCACCAAGGAACCATAGTCAGCCCAGTTATGTTGAAGTGAAAGTGCTGGGATTGTGCAGTCTGAATGCATGGAGCCATATTGCTCTTTAAATATTCTTCAATGAAGGGCAGAGCTTGGCAAGTGCATGAATATTCAGTGCAGTGTACACCAACCCAACAGGCTCACCATACTTAGCTCAGAGAATAAAGAGTCACCAGAGCCATGAATACTTGAATCTACTCATTCTTGCTTCTTTCTAAAAGCTAATACAGAGGGATTATTAAGAAACTTTGCCCCCTCATCAAGCACATTGTGAGGGATTTTTAAAAAAAAACTGTGACAGATGAAGGATACAAGATCCTTTGTAATATTAAAACACAGCTCTGCTACCCAGGTGCTGGCAAGAGATCTTGTTCATTCATTCACCAGCTTCAGTAATAATTAAAAATCAGAACAAAGACTTTTGTATCTCTAAAATGCCTTTGATTTCTAAAGGTAAACTACTGTAAAATCCTTAGTACCACAGAGTTTACATGTACTCTTTCAGTTGCCAGCCAAACTGGGCCACATGATGTCCACTATAAGCTATATCCTACAAGGAAAACGAAGGTTCATCTACCTCAAGTGGAACATGGCCTTGAAATGCTGAGGTTACACTGAGCTGACAGTGAGACAGCATCTGCTGATATAAGCCCAGTATAGAAATCACTGCAGCCAGAGAAGCAGCTGTGATTACCTGTCCCTTTATCCATCCCCACTGTTCCGGCCACTGGGCTATACAATTAATCTCAGTGAATATTTATTTATGCAAAGTTCGACATTTTCAGAAGGACTCAGGAGACAAAAGCACCCCACAAACACAACAGCGTTGCTATTAAGCACCTCCCAGGAGAGAATGCAAGGAAACCCGAGCTTTTGCCCCGATGTCCCTTGACAAGGAACATTGTTTCTGCAAGAGGGCTCCTCCTCCTCCTGCTCTTCACCGTTTTGTATAGGATTAAGTGCACCTCTAGGAGTAAGTCTTTTTTAAAAAGCTGAAAAGTTCTTTGTCTATGACTTCTGGTGGGGATTAGGCAGATTGCACTTGGCCGTTTGGCACTATCAAATCTGAAACGACTCTGTGCATTAGCAGTAGGTAGATCTACTAGAAATCAGTAAGACCTTTTTTAAGATCTATTTCTAGATTTGATTGTCCATATAGTTTATAGAAGTGGAAATTAGTCTTCTAAATTTAGCTGTCAGTAAATGGGGTCTATAATGGTCTTTTCCACGTTACCAAAATAGGTGCTGCAGATGGTATCTAACACCAGCTCTGCAGCAGAAATAATATGGCTGGATCTTTCCATCCTTACCCTAAAACAAAGCCCACGAGTGCATGGAGAGCTCATGGAGAGCTCTTTGCCCACCGAGGCACACTTAATCCTGAATCAGCAAAACCTGATAATTACCCTCAGCTACTTGAAATGGAATTATTTTCTGATGACTGGACTTAATCCAACCAAAGGTCAGTAGGAATAAAAAACACTGTCAGCTCAAGACTTAATGGTAGGTGCTTACCTCTGTAGGACTTTAATTTCTTTTGATACCTAAGAGGTTGTGTCAATCCTAATATCTCCCAGTTTTATGAATGCAAACATAAGCCCCTTTAAAATCAGATTACAAATTATTCTAACTCTAAATCAAGGGAAAGGCCCACCATTTCCTATAATTGGAAGGACTAATTAAATTATAACTATTTTCTTTCCAGATGCTTTATATTTGTTCCACTACATTACAATAGACAAGATTTATGGAAAACAAATTGTTACTTGTTTCTGACTTGGAAAGGAGGAAATTAGTTTAGATATGCTGGTGCAGCCTCACTTCAGTCACTCTTCTGTTGGTTTTGAAGTGCAGGTATCATCAGCACATGATGGTTTTACTTCTAATTTAAAGTGGCTAAGAAGAGTATATAACCAGATAGCTTGTACTGTTCTACATTTTTTAAAGATATTCTTCCATCCAAAAAGGCAACTGATAAAACTATGTAAACTGAAAAGTTAATAATTCAAGATTCACAAGTTAGCAGGCACAAAGTGGAAAATGATTAATGTATTCAACAGCACAGTGGGATTTTGCACTGAATTAACATAAGCTGACACAGCCTCCAAAGGGAATCTCATCAACAAACTCACCTTGCTTTATTAAAGACATTATTGTATGGGAATTATTTTTCTTTGTCAAAATTAAGTACCTTTCCAAATATGAAATAGGCCAAATCTATATTCTGCAGAGCTTTGCTTAATCCAATGGTTAATTATTTATTAGATATCAAATGTGTAACATCTGTGTAAGAAGGCTGACATATGTTAGGACCTTTGACTCTGATACACAAAAACTGTCTGCTGAGTTAAGAATGTCTCTATGAGTTAATTAGATAAACATGAATATGGCATGTATATTTTCTGAGACTTTACTCCACTAGAGATTAGAATAATGCTTATACAAGGCAATGTATGAATAAAACTCTTTTGTCTTTCAATTAATGAGGTTACACTTTATGTCTTCATAACTTTTTGTAGGATATTTTTCACAGTTTGAGGATTTCACTGCCTAAAGGTTAATGTTCTCTCTTCTCTTAAGGTGTTTCTGAGAATTTGTCAATATTACAGAAAATTACATCAGTATAACTACCTAGATTTTGGTTAATCAGTCTAACTTCGCTAGGCAAGGCCTCAAGTAAGAACATCATAATCATATATTTTATAGGAAAACTCAAATTTAATCTTTTTCTGTGGCTGTACATTTGAATTGGAACCATTCTAAATTTTGCTCTTCCATCTGCTTGTCATTCCTGTGTATAATAAGAAATTATTTTGCTTAACATTCCCTAGCAAGTGGAACCTAGTGCCTGTACAAAGCCTTTTCCTTTTTCTCAGCTAGATATGAAATTTAGCATTTGATCAGGATAAGAGACAGTCACTGCTGATCTAGTGAAAATGGTGAGCCTTCTCTCCACAATAATCTTTTTTTCCTTTAGAGATCCCCCAGTGAAGATCCAATTTTGATTTATGATTGAAGTTACAACTTTGCAAGGTCATAAACTGTGCCCATTCTCACTACTGAAAAGGTTTAATCTTTGTCCAAATAAGGCTGCATATAGCAGAATATCCAAGGAAACCAGAGAAGCAAACAGTGTGCCAAGAGCATCAAATAGCATTCTTTGCCTGAGTAGGGCCCATAGTGACATGCATGCAAAAGAACTCTAGCTTTTTCAAAAAGCAATCCTGAATAAAAACTCTTCTCATTCAAGATAGAGGCCTTAAGGAACATCCTGCATGTTAACAAACATCTTCAGATAATGCCTAGTCTGATGCTCATTTCCTAGTTATTCACAGACTCTCTTATACGGAGCTCTTTCACTTCTGCAGCTTAGCCTAAGGAAATCCTGCGAGAACAATGTGTGACTGAAACACACACAGGTTTCCCAAATGGTAGCAAGACCCATTGATGCTGCTTCAGATAGCACCAAGACAGCAAGTTATAATACAAACTGAACAAGATGAGGTCTTGTTTGCATAGGATTGATTTAGGTTCAAGTTTTTTCCTTTCAATTTGCAGTAAAGTGCCCTTCAGTGAAGACGATATTTAGCTGCCAAACCTCATCACCTTTCCTCAAGTGTATCAGTGAAAGAATTCCAAACCCACTGTGCAATTGCTTACTCCCCATTAATTCTTCTAAGTAAAGTCTTCTAAGTAAATAAATAAAATCTTCTAAGTAATCTCCTTGCAGATGCTGAAGGTAACAGAAAGAGCAACTCTAAATTGCTAAAATCAAAAATCCTGGCATGACACAGTTTCAGTAATTAGCTGAATTACTGCTGTAGATGTTACATCCTCCCAAACGCTGTGTCCTGTATATATTTCCAGAAAAAATTTTAGCACTGAGGACATTACAAATGTAATGGGATGACTACTGTAAATATGGGGATATCCTTAGGATCCCTAGATTATCCTGCTTTCCTGCTGAGGTTATCAACAGAGTATAACACTTGACAGTATACAGACAGCTTTCCAATGCACAATAGATTTAGATTCTATAGATGAATTTGTATCTTGACAGTTAATCCTTGATGAATGGTTTTCAACAATTTCCAAGACAGATTACTTTTGAATCTCAAAGACAAATAGCCCTTCATTCCATATCAAAATTCCTTCCTTGAATAATCAAAACTATCTTCCTCCTCCTTGTTTATTTCTATGTCACTATCTAGGGGTTTTCTCCACCTGTGATCTATTGAAAGCAGTGCCTGATACCTTTTCTAGCATCCCAAATGAGTCTTCATGCTATGCTTTTTCATGTTTTCTCATTGTCCAAACTACACAGATTCCTCAAAACAGAGGACACACAATTATTAGTATTCACAGGAGGTATTACACTTCACACAGTACTACATATGTGTTTCCAGATATACCTGATTATCTCTCTTCCCCAGAAGTTCATATTAATCAGCTCAGCAACTCCTAAAACACCTTATAGCTTGGATTAATTTTTTCCATTTTATTTGTGAAAACACATTATTTCTCACATGCTTCTAGGAAAAGCTGTATTTTGACTGAGAGAAAGACAGGAAGCAGAGCATGTCTAATATGTACACAAAAGAGATTAGGTAAATTAAAATATATTAATTTTTAAAAATATTATGATACTAACGCCAGCCTCAAAGAATTGAAAAATAACATTCACCAAACAACTATTTCAGGTTTTATATACAAGCAAACACAATATCAATTCAGGTATTATATGAGATTCAGAAGTAAAAGTAAGGTGTAGTTAAGATTATATGCATGAAATGGATCCTATTATAAGATTTTTCACTCAAATCACGGACAGAGAGGCAGAATAGAAAGGTTCAAGGAAAGTATCACCTTTCCTACAGTCTTAAAAGGCAGAACTAAGGTACAGTGTTTCTCTCTAGGAAGTTCCATGTAAGCATGAGGAATAACTTCTTTACATTGAGGCTGACAGAGCACTGAATCAGGTTTGACCCAGGACAGGTGGTGAAGTCTTCATCTCTGGTGACATCCAAACCCATCTGGACAAAATCCTGTGCCACCAGCTGCAGGTGACCCTGCTCTGCCGAGGGGGTTGGACTAGATGATCTTCAGAGGTCCCTTCCAATCCCTCTCATTCTGTGATTCTGTATGATTCCAGCAAATCTCATAACACTCAATCACCTCAGTTACCACACCCTCACCCTTTAAACAGAAATTAAAAACCTTAGACTAGAACTTTATTCAAATACCTGCTAAAATCAGTGGAGTCTCTCAGTGGATTGATAGGTTTTGGATCAGGACACTAATGCAGGGTTTCTTGTACAGGGTTTCTCCACTTTTCCTACTGCCATCACAGCTACCTAAGCAGAAACAGTGGGTACTGTGTGGTTAACTGATGTGCTGAGCAAGACTGATACATTGGAAAGTGAAGTAACACATTGGAAAGCTAAAAAAAGTTACTCAGACAGCTGCAATATAGTGTTTATCAGTTGTTTTTTTATACATTAAAAAAGGTTCCACGAGTATTTTTTGAAATTTTTAAATTCATTCATCTATAAACTCAACTTCAAAATCTCACATCTCCAGTTATAAGGCAGTTATAATGGCAAAAAGCTATGCTTGTTTACCCATCAGGCACTTCTAAGCACATCTTTGGATGTTGTTGCTATTGGGTTTTTATATAGTTGAGCTATTTGTACAGAGCAAAAAAAAAAAAGTGACATCTGTATGTAATTTCCATGCTCTCTTGGCACCAGTACCTCTTTTGATAACAGTCTGTACTGTTTCCCTTTCTTCTTCCAGTCACTCCAGCTGCAGAACCCAGATGTCAAACTCAGGAATGTATTTTTTCCCAGCAGTGGTATCTGATTCTGTTGTTGGCACCTCTGCTGGTGGCTGTTCTGAAGCTGCCTGTGTGCAGCTTTGTAAGTTTAAACTGCAGAAAGCATTTTAAAATTTATATGCTAACAATCTTTTTGGTTGCCTTTGTGTGATATACTCATCAAATACACAAAAATACAAATTCCAAGACTTCTTTCTTCCAAGAAGAAAGCTTCAGCTTCAGAAAGTGTTAATGAGACATCAAAGTAGATGTTTATTTTAATAACTGGTCCAAAAGGAGAAAGCAATCAATGAGTAAATCACGAGAGTAATTTAGAAAGGAAAAGGTGAAAAAAAAATGCATCAACAAATAATGAGCAGCAAAGAGATGAGGGGAAAATAAAATATAACTTTCTAAAAGCATGTATCTAAACAGTGAAGTTCTTTAAAAAAGAACCAAGGAGAAAACATCATTCTTATTAATACCATTCTTGTAATTTTCTCTTGTTCTTTCTCCTAGCTTCATGTTTTCCTCCTGGGAACCTTTTGCTGCAGTATTTGATTCTCCATCATGCAGACAAGGTGTTAGGCTCCAAGGGGGTTTGCTGTAGCTTACTCATATGCCCTGACTGGTCTGGAGCACTGAGTCAAGCAGTTTGCACTCTCCCACAAGCACTGGATGGCACCTGTGTGTTTACTCTGCTGCAGTGGACGTGACAAATTTATTTTCCTGTCTATAGATGCCTTAAAGAAAGAGCAGTCCCCTCCCCCTGCGCTAACAATGATCTTGAGGCAGCTTCTATCTTACATAAATAAATATTACCAGCTGTTTATGGCAATGCACGTATTACCAGAAGAAGAGTTTAAGAAGACAGCTGTGGAATGGGTTTGATATAGAATCATAGAACCATATAACAGTTCGGGTTGGAAGGGACCTTAAAGATCATCAAGTTCCACCCCACCTGCCATGGGCAGCAACACCTCCCACTAGATCAGGCTGCTCAGTGCCTCATCCAGCCTGGCCTTAAACACCTCCAGAGAGGGGGCATCCACAACCTCTCTGGGCAACCTGTTCCAGTGTTTCACTACCCTCACCATAAGGAATTTCTTTCTTATGTCTAGCCTGAATCCACCCCCTTCCAATTTACATCCATTATTTCTAGTCCTCCCATCACATATTTTATTAAAAAGTCCTACCCCAGCCTTTCTGTAGCTCCTTTCAGGTATTGATTAGTTACTCTGAGGTCCCCCCTGAGCCTTCTCTTCTCCAGGCTGAACAACCCCAACTCCTTCAGCCTTTCCTCAGAAGGGATGTGCTCCAGCCCCCTCAGCATCTTCATCACCCTCCTCTGGACCTGCTCCAACAGCTCAATGTCTTCCTTCTGTTGAGGGCTCCAGAACTGGACACAGTAACTCCAGGTGGGGTCTCAGTAGAGCCCAGTAGAGGGGCAAAATCCCCTCCCTTGCCCTCCTGGCCACGCTTCTCCTGAATATAAGGAACAAAAACATACACAAACATCTACAGCATCTAGACAGACAGACAGATAGACCAAATGGGTTTTGCAGTGTGAAGGAGATAAACGTTTGAGAGAGCAAAAAACAGCTTCAAGAGTAAACATGAAAAAGCCTCAGTTAGAAGTTACCACAGCTGAGACTAACAGATCACCACAGATGTCATACAGTGTCCACAGCTAATGATGACAGGCAGGCTATTCAACAAGAAGGGGAATCCAGTAAGAAAGGCCAGTATAAAAAGGTAAATTCCACTATTTTGGTCCTGAGGGTAAAAATAAAGAACAACATTAAGACTACTGGCAAGACCAGAGATACCAAGAGAGATTTTTCTCCAGGAGAAAATGTACTGCAGACTTCAGTCATGACAAGTACAAGATACTTACCTCAAAAATATTTTACTTGAGAAGCAAGAAAATTTCTAATTTTCTCATAGTTCTTCCTACAAAGAAACTTAGGGGTCGTCTGGTGATCAAAGGGTTAGAAACAATTGGTTACACTTGAAAGTGTGAAAACTCAAAATGTCAGCATACAAATGGGAAATGGAAAGCCTGTCTTTAATTAGCTATTTTGCATACAAAAGTCAAAACTGTGACACCTCATCACACGTAAGATTAGATAGAGACAGCATAGAATCACAGACAATGCATGTAGAAGTGTCAAGGAAATTATCACATTCTTCCATTTATTGTCATGTTCTACAGAGTAAGATTAAGTGAAAGAAAGCAAAACTGAAAACAAGCTTGCCTATACATAAAAAAGCAAGCCAACTTGTCAATGAACTTGGCCTCCAGCATCTCTGGCTCTTGTAAGCAGATTTTGCTTCCTTCTGTATCTCCTACCCAACTTCTTCAAATAGTCTGTGTAAATACCAGGTACTTAAAATAGTGGAGGCCTTTTTTGTCACCATAATTCCAGGAGAACCCGCTTGACCTACTGACAGCTTTCTTTGCATGCACAGCCACAAAAGCACAACTGTACTCTCCATCCTTTGGTTCCTTTCAGCTGCAACATTTTAAAGAGGCTTCTAGATATGACATCTTCTTGTCTCTAAATGAAAAGGAGCATTCAAAGTCTGCAGCGTGAAGCAGTCCCTCAGCTTTTCAAAACTATATTTCTAGAAGAAACTCAGTTAAAAGAATATTTTTACTTCACTGGAAATAATTATTTACCTTGAGCTAAGAAAGAATTTTGTTAGATTGTGCCAGAATAGAAGACTGAGTAGAAGAAACGGGGCTCAAATTTTTTACCATAATTTTTGAAAGTAGTAAAAGGCTTAATTAATACTGTTGATAAAGAGAAGAATCATAGAATCATCTTGGTTGGAAGTGACCTTTCAGGTCATTTAGTCCAATCATCAATCTAAGAACTATTTCTAAATCATATCTCTAAGCACTATGTCTGCATGTGACTTAAATAGCTCTGAGGATGGTGCCTCAACAACTCCCCTGAGCAGCCTGTTCCAATGCTTGGTAGCCCTTTCAGTGTAAAAAAATTTCCTAATACTCAGTCTAAACCTCCTTTTCTAAATATGACTTGAGTCTATTTCTTCTTATCCTATCACTTTTTAGTTGGGAGAAGAGACTGACCACCACCTCTCTACAGCCACCTTTTAGGTATTCGTAGAGAGCAATGAGGTCTCTCAGCCTCCTTTTCTCCAGACTGAACAACCCCAGCTCTCTCAGCTGCTCCTCACAGCTCCCATGCCCTTCTCTGGACTCACTCCACCACCTCATCATCTTTTTTTGTTGTAACAGGCCCAAAATTGGACACAGAACTACCCACTGAAAAATCTGACTCCAAGCCTCTATGTCCACCACATCCACTGCAGGTGCACAGACCAAAGCTTGGAATCAAGGCTTTCAAGAGAAAGGAATGGTTCTCAAAGCTGAGTGACATGACAGAACAAGCCTCCACCTTTTGAAGCACAGATCTTATAATTTGGAGTTGATTCTGGACACAGAAGATCTGACAGAAATAAAATCAAGATGGGTCTGCACTTCAGAGGAGACTCCCCCATATTGACATCAAGTCTTTGACATCAAGAGTTTAGAAGTGCAAAACAGACTGTGGAGTTCCCAAAGCATTTCACCTGCCAGCCACCAAGATAAGGATAGAAAATAACTGAGTATCAGCAAATGCCACTCAAAGAACATTTGATATTAACCCTCAGGGTAACAGAAAGATTAAACAGCACAGTCCCATACAAACAGTGATACTGGGTTGCAACTAAGTGAAGAAAATTCCTATTGATTATAATGTGGAAATAAAATAAGATAGGAAAGCATGTTAACCATTTGAAATAATGTTATTGACGGCATCATTTTCCTACATTTGAATTTGACAATAAAAGCCTGAGATGGGTCCACAGACTGCTTTCTTCTTTAGATACTATGCAATAAAGACTTTAAAACACCTTTCCTCTGATATATAATAGACAACCTCCATTTCCTAGATTATATGAGCAGCTACTTCATTTGGAAGTTCCACTGTGAAAGTAAAAAGCTGTGGATATACACATTTAAGTAAATATAGAGGGAAGAAGGACTATATTTTAAGTTTCCCACACAAGACAGTAGAAGATGCCACAGCATTTCAGGATCAGACTACAAATGTACCCTTCTAAATTTCCATAAAGGTATTTTTTGAATTTAAACTGTCCCAGGGTGGTCCTAGTAGTAGTTTATCAAGGGTAATTCAAATGGGTAGAGCAAAATGGAGAAGTTACAGAATTAAGTATTTTAGGGCAAAGCCTAAAATAAATTAAAAAAATTTGAAACAGCCAGAAGTGACTAAAAAGGAAACATCACCATTACAGCAAATAGAATAGGGACAAAAAAAAACCCACTAATGGGGGGTTTTCCCTTTACTTTTTTTATTAGGCTCTTGAAAAAGTTTACCCAAGAAGTATTTCCACCAATAGTCAGACACGATATAATTAGACATAGTCAAGTAGATTTGATATGCAATACAATTTTCTGCTTTTTTCAGCAACTTCTTCCAGTCAATTGAAAACCCACACTGAGGAAGAAGTACTGAGTATTGCTAATATGCACAGATTCCAAGCCTAAGTGTCTAATTCAGTCACTAATTCAGAACTGTGAAAACACTTACATTCATCTCCAAAACTGGACTTCCAGTGCCACAGAATTTATAATATATAACTTGATTTTTTGCAGAACATAGGAACAATTTTAAATAAAAGCAGAACCAATGACATGATAATTTATTTTACACAGCTTTCAAGTCCACCAGTATATTTGTGTTCTACAGAATTGAAGTACAAAATTACAAGTATGTATCAGCCAGGCAGTGTCCAGAAAATGAAGGAATATTCTTTATTATCAGGATTGAAAATTGAAGTCATTTTTATGGCAATGGCCTTTTGCCAATGTTAGAGAAATATATTTTGTTGTTTCACAGTACCTTTAGGACACAATGACCTAGTGATGAGTTGCCCTTGGCAAAATATACAGCTGATAGAGCACTAAGAAAAACAAGAGCTCCTTAGTTTGAGAGAAAACTTAAGGAACATGACACAACTTCTAGTTTTAGCTAAATTAACAGGTCTAATATAATGAGCTAAAAACATTATGGAAACCACAGACTGATTTATGTTCCCAAAGATTTTTATCTATAGTCTGCTCTCCAGCTGAGACTAACTCAGGTTTTCTAGACTTTTTTGGCAATGACAACGTCTGTAGAGCAGATGTCTGGCGGAAACAGAGACAAAGCAATGTGATAGAAATGCTCACGCCAGATGTCCTGAGCAAGCTATTATTCAAAATAAAATAAATTGATGTGAGATCCAAATCTTAAGGCACTGATCACCTGTAGCCAGTTAGACCCTCACGATACTGAGAGAGGTGATACTGCTATGAATATTAAAAGTAAAACCTACTAGCTTTCATCTCATGATAAGTACTTCCATGATGCCCTTTCAGCATCAACCATTCTGTGATTCTGTGAATGTGCAAAATTATGGTATTTAGGAGTTTATTTTCCACTTATTATGAGTTCTTTTTCAACATCAAATGTTCGTCATCTCCCTATCTTGTTTAAAATTATGGTCATCATTTACAGAGTTTTCTGTTTAGTAGTTATGAAGTGATGCTTTAATTTTGATCTAACTGTCCTCTAAACTGACTTACTTACATACATTCACTGTCCTGTCTCACTATTCTTCTTTTCACTCCTTAAATTTCTGGAGGATAGAAGCATTTCAATTTATAATATCTTTAATCTGCAATGATCCCTTCTCTTAAATATTGCCAAGACAACATTTTTCAACAATTTTTTTTGAAAACTTTACTGCATGTTTTATCCCAGGCTCTTCAAAAACACAGTTGCCTACAGTATATTTCATTGTTTTGAATCACAGATGATGCCTTTGCTATATTTTATAACTTGTATAAAACTTGTTGTTAAGGAACTGGAAATTCATGCATCCAGAAGAATCCTGCTTGTTTAGAAGGAATTATTTTTTTAAATATGACATAAAAACTCTTAGCTCTTACATCCTTATAAGTACAATCAGTATGTTGAGTCAATTAAATACGCAACCCATTAATTTTCACAGAAACTCTATTCACATGAATTAATTAACACTATGCAATTCTTACTGTCTCCTTCTGATCTCCATACTGAGCTACACAAGAAATTGCTCTTTCAAGTCATGTACTCACACACTACACACTAAGCCCCTTCTGCAAGAACAAGTATGATTAAAACATTTGTTTCTGATTTTACATATGCAAGCATATGCTGTGTGCAAATACCAGTACTCATAAACAATTACAAGTGCCACTTTGCAAACTGATTTAGGTATTCAGTTCTTTGGGATATATATTAGCAAAACAGAGCAATACTTTTCATGCTATCAATTTAATAATGAAAACATATAGCATTAGGAATATGAGAGGCAATTTCTTAGAAGCAGATTTTCAGTGGGATTTTTGCAGTGGCAAGTGACCACTGTTAATTATAAGTCTTGTTCTCTGCTTCACAGCAGAACTGTATTCCAATTTTGTAGGATATTTCATGGGCAAATAGAGAAGTAGTAAAAATAAAATGTACACACTAACAAATACATTTAATAATCAACACTTGTTCAAGAAACCATGTCTTTTTTTGAAATTTTATGAGATATCTTCCTTTGAAAGTATTTCAGACAAATTTGTTATGGAAGAACTTTCTACAAAGTTCACATAACGGAGTCTTTAAAAAAAAAGAGATTGAACCTTTCATATGATTTCACTGATTTTTTTGGATGGTGCAAATGCAATCAAAGCATGTTTGGGTTCATTTTGGTTTGTTAGAACTACAAAAAAAGAAAGAAGAAATGGCAATTTGCAAGGAGATAGAAAACAAGGCAATATAAATAGAAAAAAACAGTTGTACTTAATGAGATTTGTTTTCATTGGAACTGCTGCTGGGTTTCACTTTCAAACTACCCTTATCTACTTTCATTTGATTAGAGACAATGCTATGCAATCTGTTGGAGTTGCTTTGATTCTCTCTCCAAATAAAAGAACAAGCATGTTACACTTAAAAGATAGAAAACATTCAATTTAAGGAAATGAAAGAACAAAGAAAGGACCTAGTAAATTTAAATACAAACGTAAAGGCAATTACATTAAAGATAGTAAATCATAGCCTGGCAAAGATGTTGGTGGATAAACTCTGTCCTGACACAAATTTTCAAGGATTTACTAAAATTCACAGGATTACTAGCTGTGGTTTTCTTAATGCTCAACTCTCGGTCTCAACAGATTTGTTTTCTTTTTAGTTGTTGCTTCTAAACTTTCCCTTTATTGTAGTTTTCCATCATCATCCTTCAGTCTTACAGTGACTAATGACTTTTCCACCTCTCCCTGTGTTACAGCAGTGCTTGCTCCCTTTTTTTCCTTCTGTTTAACATAATAAGATAATCTTAATTACCAAAGCAATTATAACCAAACAGAATACACTATGACACTTGCTGCTTCTACTTCTTGTCTCCTTCTGTCTTGCATTTTCAAAAGCTTATTAATTTCTGTGGCTGAAAAAAATTGATGCAAAGAGATTTTGTCTCTAGAAGCCTTGCCTTCCTTGTACTTCTGTAGTCTCAGATCACCCCAGCTACAGCACTACAGATGGGTTTGTGCCATCTATATGTCCATATGATTATTACATCATTAAAACATACATTCCTTTACACCTCATTATTACTGGCATCTTAGAAAAACTTTCAACTCCAATTCAAAAGTCGTACTTACTAAATGTTATAAAATAATAACTGTATTTATGCTGAAGAGTTACATTAAGTATCTTAGTACATAATGATAAAATAAAAAGTAGTCCTAGAGCCAGAATGATGTAGAGACTGTAGAAAACTGTTGAGACAGGATGTTCCCACTAGATTTCATGATTCAACAGAACTGCTCACTCAGCCTAAATGAAGGAATTGGTTCTCTATCTGAAAAGATTGCCACTGATCTTACCACATATCTTAGATATGTAGAGAAATAAAATTCAAGGACTTCAGAACAGGGTTCAAGATACCAAATATTAATTGCAAATTACATTTTCCTACTACAAAATCTGAGTTTGAAATGATGTATCAAGTTATCAAGAGTTCAGTCTTGAAAGATAGATCCTCAGTAGACTACAGAAGAAGAGCCTTCAGGAACAGTCTAGCAAATTCTGTGGAACATATCTAAAGGCATCTGATGATAGTTCCATGCAAGATCTCTGCCTCAAAGTATAGCAAGTCTTACTGGAATTGTATGGTAATTGGCACTAATACCAACTCTGCAGGGGTTTTTTATCTGAGGTCCCTCTCAGAAAGCTTAGGAATTACTTTGAGAAGAACAGAGGCCTAACTAGGAAAAAAAAAAGTTCTTTACAGAAATTCATTATGTTTCCAGTAGCAATGATGCTGCAACTATGATTGTCTATACATGTGATTTAAGCTGTATAGGGATATTAATATTTTTACAGTACAAAGCAATATATTGGTAGTTGCTTTACTTTAAGCTTAAAATTGAGTTTATATCCCAGAAAATCCATCTGTTATTTCACTTAAGTCATTTGTCTAGCATAAGATATTACTTCTTCATACAAGTCTTGACTTCCTTTATGTTTTCTTATTTGCTGCTTCCAACTGCTGTAAATTAACAGAGCTCATGTTAAGCATGTGGTTACATCTAATGCACTAAAGGATAGCTTGTGGACTTCACCTTTTATTTCACTTTTGAATACATTATTTTTTACTGTACTTTCTGCCTTTTTAATACTTCTAATACTTGAACATGTCAAGCTTTTTCCTTTGCTAACAAAGTAAGCTGCTGTCAGTGGTAACATGTTAATTCAAGTGCATGTTTTAACAGGATTCCCAAGCCCTAATAGCCATCACTTCCTGCATGCATAATAAAACCAGTCTGAGATGGTTTTGTTCTCACATATCAAACAAAACTTGAGGACAGACCAGTTAAATGATTTGCCAACACACAATTTGATACAGCACAGGCCATTTTCTAAGCCTTTCTCCACATAGCTGTTGAGGACATACCAGGTACAATGCTCATCAGCACCACTGAAGCATGTGATGGAAATGCCTTGTTCCACATTTTGAGTTATCTTTGGGAATCTTAAAACAAGAAGTTGAATGATACAGAGTGTTTTTTTTTTTAACAGTTTGCCAAACCTTAATGTTTCTTTACAACAACATATGGTATAGTCATTACTTAAAGGCAGGTTCTCGGCACAACACGTCTTTCACTAAAGGATTGAAACTGGGGACCCATCTGCTCATATCTATTAAATTCTAAATACTAAATTCTAACATTCCCCAAACTTTCAAACACAGTAGGATTTTTATAACAGAGGTGAACAACAGAAATGTGATTTCAATTCAACCAAAATAATCCTAAATTGTTGTCAGAGAAAAGAAAAAAGGGAAATAAACAGCTGCAGTACTGAATCACATTAAACACAATGACAGGGCTGTGTAATACAGGCTCCATGTTATAAAGCTTTCTTATTTTCCTTTAAACTAAGGAATGTGCAAGTGGCAATCACAGTAACTCAACAGAAAAGCACTTTCAAAAACATGGAGGTGATCTCTTTTATTGGGGCATCTAAAAATATAAAGTAGAAGTCTTTGAGAAATTTTATTTTAATTTGTTTTATCAGAGCTTGGGAGCAGTAAAAAAAGGAAATCAAAGGGTTGCCCTGTATGGTGCCTCTTGGTAAAATAATCAGCTTTGAAGTTATTCTTTGGATAACACAAGACACTGGGTTAAGCAAGGGGCACCTCCTTTGGATTTACTCCCATTTGACACAGCACTGCCAAACATATGTAAATTGGACACTAAAGTGAACGTGAAAACATGTATTATATTAAACACCCTATAAACACTATGATCATTCCCTAAATAACCACACAGATGAGAAAAAGAAGAAAACATGGGAGAATAAAATAAAGAAAATCTAGGGAGAAAAATTACAAAATTAAAGAAAAACTAAAACATTTATTTATTGATATGCTCACACTACCCACACCCCAGTTGGAGTAATATATCACAGTTCAACAAGTCACCAGCAGTGACAAGTTAGACAACACAGGATCTGAACCTATATACTGAATAAACTAACTCAGATTTGTTCTTAACCTCATGGTAATATTATTTTGACAGCTAATTATGTTCATTTAAAGAAGCACATCTCAATAAGTAATATGGTCACTATGGCTGGACAGGTCACACTACCAACTATAAAGAAAATACTCTTACTAGACTATCATATCAAATAAATGGGAAAATTATGTCTCTTGATTGCTAATATTATAGGAAAAAACATATTGAAAATTACTATTTACATTTCTGATAAGATTTTGCCAGTGGAATATGGAATACTGTTTGAAGCACGCTGTAATCTCAGACAAAACAGTACAAAATTGCTCAAACTTATCTAAGTGATTTTTAAATTATATTTTAGGAGTGATACTCCCTCATATGAGGGAGTTAATATGGAAAAAAGTCTAGATGTTGACTCATATCTATGGCATGTAAGGAAATCTCATCAAAGCAGAGTAGATTTGTATCAAAGGCATTTTTTGTGATGTCCCAATGAAATTGAGTTAATGCTCTTGGAAGTGTCTCAGCAAAACTAAATAGCTCAGTGTTGGCCTGTAAAAGTTAGACCAACAATTGACAGCTCAGCCATGAAATAAAGTACTGCATTTCAAAGCTTAAAATACCTCACAGGATGATCAGAGGAGTACTGTAAAAGGCAGAGAATTTCAGATTTGAACATAGGCTCTCAGCTTTAAATGTTGTTTTAGACATCAAAAAACCCTACTGAAGCATAAAAATATACAGCAGTAAGTATTGCAACTAATCTACTGCAATTAATTTTCACTCATCATGATAGTGGATGGGACTATCAAGATGGAGCAGATCACTGAAGAATCATTTTGGAGAATAAAGATCATATCACAGTAGTAAAAAGTTTAGGACACTTTAAGTCCTCAGCTACAGATCCTTCATCTTTTGATAACATTCTGCTTGTTGAGCGAAGATTTTAATGAAAACAGTATTTCAGAACTTCCTTCCTTTGTGAGTATATGTCCTCACCTTAACCTTATTTTAACATTGTTTTTTGTGTGGGAGTTTATTGTATTGTAGGGCATGGCAAATCTGATAAGGGAAAAGCAAAGACTGAGCTCAGTCTTATTGTATCAGAATGGCTGAAATAATTACATATCCTGAAAAACCTGGGAATTTCTGAACTCACTTTCAGACACAGAATGGACACACAATTTTTGATTACAGAAAATCCTCTTGCAGTCATACACAAAGCCAAACTTCAGTTGTATTCTCTGATGAACAATCAAGATGGCCCATTTCCTGGGAGAAAAACTGTTTCTTGCACACGCCAGTGAACCGAGAATAATAGGAATGATATGCTTGATGACAGCAGCAACACAGAATCTAAAAAATACCCCAGAAGACTGCACTTTTGAATTAAAGTATGAATGTCATAGGGACAGCACATCAGATTTTTAATCCCAAAAGACTTGCTTCTTTCAATGCTTGATAAACTACATCTGTAACTGTAAAAAAACCACCCATTACCAGGACAGTTGATTCTCCCCAGATATTTTAACTTGTTTCTAAAAAGATCACAACAGTTATGAAAAGACAAAAAAAAACCCAAAACCAATTTACATTCTGGTATCCAAAGGAAAGAAAATTATTTCCTTTATCTATATTTCACTTTATTATAGCTTCTTTTCATGCCTCATAATGAAGAAAAGGGTAATTGTCTGGGTTTGTTACCTCATCGTTCAGAATTTTTCAGATATAAATATTATTCCCAGTTCTTTGGGTACTTTTTGCAACGAAGAGTTTCTTCTGCTTTCTCCACAAAACATTAACCAGCTCTGTAAGTGAGAAAAGATCCATTCTGCTTCCACCACAATCTGTTAGCATCATTCCTGACATTCAGAAGAGACTGTATCTAATCAATAGGATTATATACAGAGGGTCAGTATCCTTGGTGTGCAGATTCAATCCCTAACATCCCATCAGTCTAATGTACACTAATGACTGTCCAATTAATTTGAATAAATTAAGCCCATTCATACTACTCCCTATAGATGTCTAGAGGAAAACCAAAGAAGACTGAACAACTTAGTGTAAGCTGTGCTCCTGCCACAGAAAAAAAACTCAAAGTATAATAGATGCATTTTTCTGTAGCTTCCAGAGTTCCCACAATGACCAATCATACTGACATAACTTTGCTTTAACTCTTAAATTAAAAAAAATAATCCTACCATCAACAGATTACACTTTGAAAGAAATTCCCTTTACATGCAATCCTTTAAAAAATTATTCCTAATATACTTTCCTATGCTTCTGGTAACAAGTCAAAAATTGGCTTAGTACCAAATGGAATAGTGGTCTGATTTAATACAGTATTTCCTGTTTGGATATTTAACTAATTCCAGTATTTTTTCCAGGGCTTGAGTATTCATTAAGAAAGTATATTGCAACAGCCTCCAGTGAAGGCTGTTTCAGAGCTCATTTCCTGAATCTGATCTTGATTTCTGAGAGAATTTACCATTTAGTTCAATAAGCCACAAATTCTTAAAAGTGGTCAAGATGTCAGTCTTCGTAACTATTTACTTCACAACTCCAAATCTATTTGGAATAATTTGAAAGCTTGTTCTATAGAGCAAGGACTTCAAATTTCCAAACCGTTAATAACTGAAATTTCTGATAAAGTATTTCTGAATGTACAAATGAATACTCCATATCTATAAATGAGGAGGAAACGAGACTTGGACAGCAAACAATAAATTTAAGCTCCTTTGCAAACAGAAAAGCTTCTTAGGACTCAGCTCATTAATTTTCCCTGGGAGATATGCAATTGAAATTCAGTGAGAGTTAAACACTTGACTCCCTCAGGTTCTTTAAAATCCCAGATGAAGTGGTATTTAACTAATTCCCACACTAATAGAAATTAGTCACTTGGCACACCAATGCAATTTAATTGTTGGTCACCATAATAGATTCAGTCCCCGGCACAGCACTTAATGACGTCATTATAGGAGGTGACATGTCCTGTCCAGCTGGGCTAAGAGCAGCTGAGCTTAGTGGCCTGAAAGCCCTGTCACCTGGAGTGTGACACACTGCCATTGGAGAATGTCTCTACCTGCAGCAAGGCTGTGTAAGGTCATTCAGCTTTCCACAAGCACTATTTGCTTTTCAGAAGTACATAAATTCTACATACAGAACATACTCTTTGGGTGTGAGCATCCTCACGTGTTCTATGAAATCACTGACATGTATGAAATCAAACCAGACATCTCTGGAGAGAGTTAGGCAGGGATAGCGAGAGTTTTCCTCCCCTTTCCTAGTTGTTTTCCCTCTTTCATTCTCTGGCTTTGCTGCCAGAAATTTCTAAACTGGTGAGCTCACTCTCCCCCCTCCTCCCTTCTTTCTTCCCTTTCTCTGCCTGCCTCTGCCCGCCGGTGGGTTTCAATGGGCTCCTGCAGTTACTCAGGCGGACAGCATTCCGTTGCCCAGCAACTCCCTGAAAAGAAGCACATGCTGGTGCTGCATACACAGAGCCCGTCCGTCTGCTCCAGCCATGCTGTGGCCTAATTTCTACCTCTCTTGTGTTAGATACAAAAGGGAACATCTCCAGAGTAGAGGCGTAGGGAGAACTGAATTCTCTGCACTTTTTTGTTGCTCTTGTTTGCTTTTCTTTCCCCCCCCTGCTCTCCCCATCCATCGGGTGCATCTCTCTCCATCTCAGGGCCCCCAGAAGTCATGCATGTCTAATCTGCATGTCTGCACTTGGGACTGTTCACTGGGCTTTGTGGAATTGTGACAATTTTCTGTTGGCTTTTGGCTGAGTTAACAGTACTTAGGGAGATCTGTTAAGCTTTCCTGCTGCTCTCCAATAAGGGCAGTCTGACATGTAAATTCTCAAGGCCATTCATCTTTTCCTACCTTACTCTTCATTGCCTGGATGTGTGCGTTTGGTTTTGTGTTGTTTTTTTTTTTTTTTAAGGCCTCTTTAGGAATGCAAGCAAAGCCCTTTCTTGTTTTCCCTCCTTTCACTGTGCTTTTCTGAGAACAAAGAACAGCAAACTAAGAAATTCCTTTGGTTTTTCCCCAGCCTGAAGAAAGATCACTGCTTTATCCATGGATTTAGTTTTGGACTGTGTAGTCTTCTCAAAAGGCAGGCCCATACAGAGTCAGATTTTGTGGTTTGAACTTAACACTGTGATCACAATCACTCACCGTCTCTTACAGATGGTATCAGCACTAGGCATAAACCAGTCAGAATAAGCAGAAAGGTTACTTATATTTATTACTAGCTTTCTTAAATTTACTGTTAACATTTATTTTCCTTATGTTAGGTGCCTTTTGTCAGTTCTGTTACCAACTCACTCAACCTGGAAGCAAATATGAACCTCAGAGAGAAGCTGTACTGTATTCTACCTGCCATCTAACATTGCTCTGGTGCTCTGGGTTTTCCACCAATCCTCCTCTCATGGACCAAGTCTGAAGTCCCAGTCCTAATTTACAAATCCCTAATTTGATTAGGGTGCATCTCCTTTAAGGAAAGTCAGGAATCTTCATCCACTGCTCCCCAGAGTCAGCACTACACTACAGATTTCTGCCAGCAAATCTTACAACCTCCCATTGATACTGCCATAGAATCATAGAATGGTTTGGGTTGGGAGGGACCTTAAAGATCATCGAGTTCCAACCTGCCATGGGCAGGGACACCATACTCTCTCCACTGCCTCAATAGCTTGGGGTGCAGCACAGAACCACCAGCCCTCCCCAAAAAAAGGCTTTGCTGTGGCCCCTGCCCCAGCCTGGAGCCACTACCATCCATGGGGACCCACCATCCTTGCAAAGAAAGACCACCCTCACCTTGCTGCATCCCCCCACCCCAGCTCAGCCCAGCTGGCCAAAACAAATGGGATTGCAGCACATCCCATGGGATCGTGGCTTTTGGCACCAAGGCAAGGACACAGGAAGGTGAGAAGGGGGGGGTTTCATCCTGGCTCTCCCTCCCACCACAGCCATGGCCAGAATATCAGAATATCAAGGACTAGAAGGGACCTCAAGAGATCATCTAGGTCCCTGAGGGGAGGAGTCTCATCCCAGGTCTCCATTCCACCACAACCATGCCCAGAGTATCAGGGACTTGATACCATAAAATGCCTGGTTTGGCCCCATTTGTGCTATCAGGGCAGTCCATTCTTACAGCTGAATTTGTACCTTCAGAATTACAGTGTAATTTAACAGGTAAAAACCACAGTGGAATAGAAAAATATGGAAAGTGCAAGTGCCCTGTAACACGTGACCAGGGACAGTGTCTGTGGATGTAAGAAAGACTCTGAAAAACACAGAGATTACTCTGTAGAAAAAAGGTCCCAGCCCAAAAGTTCCATTTCTTCCCAGTGGCATGGTACTTTTTATTCCAGTGTACTTTCTATGGATAGTGCTGGGGATAAGATTCTGCTTGTCTTTTCCATCTTTTTTCCATATCCTATGTCCCACACAGAGGATCAGAACTGCTCAACCACGTGGTAGCCATAGTTCCAAAACACCAAATGCAAACAGAACAATGAAGTCTCATCCTCTTGGAGCAAAGGGATATTTCAGTCCCTGAGAGTTTCACGTGCTAGGCAATCACATTATTTACAGAATGTTTGGAGAGCTTCTGGAAAGAAAGGTGCTATATACAGACAGAACAATGGCTGGTACTTGCATGAGTCACACATACACAACTTTCAGTATTATACAACTCTTCAAACATCCTTCCTTCCCAAACACACTTTGTAAAAGATGAAGCACATGGGACAAGAAAATGTCTTAACCTTGTATTAAAAATTCCCATTCCCATTTGAAATTGATTAAAAAGGGAAAGCAAGACACCAGAACTGCTTATGACCATGGCAAAGCTAATGAAAAAAAACAGCTAGGTAATCCCCTGCCAAACAGTTAAAGAACTGAAGAATATCAACACAAGACAAGTAGTCTCCAGGTAGATAGCAATTTCTCTGCCCAGAGGCTCGCTATGAGTTTGTCTATGTATTTTTGGATCTTGCATCAATTCAGGATAATGCTACAGTCTGGCCTGCAGCCAGAAAGTGGCAAGTGAAACAACGTTCCAGTTCTTGCACTGTGAACACACAGCTGGCTTCAAAGGGAAATGGACTAATCCTACTTCATTTCCCTTCTTCAGTATATGTTTAAAGAGCTTTGGTGCACTGAAGGAAATCCACCAGAATTCATTAGTTTCCTTCTGATTCAGCTCATTGCTGCTGGAAAGGGAAACGGGTCGGGATTGCAGGACCCTACTCAATTTCCTTTTGAAGCAGACTTTAAGCCAATTCTGCTCTCAGTTGTACATGCACAGATCTTCACTAATGATACATAAATTTAAATGAAAAGCTCTCCAAACTGGCTACAACATATGAAGACTATTAAGAGAAGAAAAAAAAAATTATAAAAAATATCTTTTTTACTTTGTACCTCCACCTGAGAGTATTCTTGAGACACAANTATATAATATAAATGTAATATACATTCTTTGCTATTACAGCAAATTAAAGCACTGATTGTAACAGCTAAAGAAAATCCTAGGTATCATTTTGATCTTGTTTGGAGCTAGTTTTGGCAACAGAGACATGAAGCTTAACAACTTGCTCTGGGAGAAAGTTCCTCTTCCTGTTCATAATCAGATCTCTCCATCTCTCTATTAAGAGGTAATGTCATATTTTTATGAGCCTCCTCAAGGTTACTGGAAGCAATAGGTTTTCAAATTATTTCAGGCTATATCCTGTTCAGTTTAAGGCCACCACTTTTGAGACAATAAGCCAGAACCAACATTCTCCCAAAGTAAACTCCAAATTAACCACCTAAGCAGAGAGTGGCTTGTGACAAAGAAAGTAGAATAGAAGAAAAATACAGGGTTTATGATGGGACCGTGGCTTCCCTTGAATCAAGTAAGAACATGTAGGCATCACTTTTTGTAAACATAGCAAAGACAAGTATTATTGCTGTAATGAACTGTGACACTTTAAATGGTGAACAGCCTTATAAATTTGGTTTCCCTACTAATTGCAAATCCATTAGCTTGAAGCAGCCTGTTACACAGAAAATGTGCCCTGGAATTGAAATCAATTAAAAAGCCTTTAAAATAGCAACCTTGTATCTGATCAGAAACTGGTGATTCCAAAATCCTTAAGTTTTAGAAGGTTTCACTGTCTGAAGTTGTGGAGGTGTCCAAGGAGCTCTACAAAACAATATAAAAATTTGGCTCCTTACAAGTTAGCTGCAGAAATACAGTACAGACACAATTTATATCCTGCACTATCAGCTTCTCAGCACAGGAAAATGAAGATCAAGTAATGGCTCAGTGATTCTGTAGCACACTCTGCCTCCTGCAGAGTGAGTTAAAATGAGATTATTTTCTTTTTCTATTCTCTATCAATCTCAGTTTACAGCTTCAACTTTTATCACTAGACCGTAATTTAAAATGTTACTCAACCTATTATAGAAAAGCATATGTGATGTTTAGAACTTACAAAGTCTGAGAGCTTCACATAGAAGCACTGGGATAGACACAGCAATAACACAAACAGTCTGTTCTCTTTGCATGCACAACTTATTTTCTCACTGTAAAGACAAAGGTTGAATATCCCATCCCTCTTTAGCTGTAGTGAATGGATATTGTACAGGAAGAAATCAGTCACCACTTGTAGATAACATCACAAACAAATAAATAGATGAAACAAAGGCATTTCACAGCTCAAACATTCAAAGTCAAATCTAGTGTATTAAGCATTATTCTCATTTTTGTTATTTAATGGACTTCAAAGTATAAGGCAATTGATATAAAAGCAATTGTAGCTCAATCAGCTCAGCAACTATAATTAATTTAAAAAATTCTTTCTTGTTCACCATACTATTCCTGTTTGCCACACTGATTTCACAAAGTATTTTCATTTTCTCTTCTCCATGCAAAACCTGCATTCTTCTTCCTATCTCCTTAGTTTTGCTGTCCCTTGTAAAGAATAATTTCCTCTTGTTCATGCTGTGCATATAACTTAAATTTCACTTGATGTCCCCTCAGAATTCAAATTTCCCTCTAATTGGAGATCAGTTATTCTGGATAAAGACAAAACTATAAATACTTTCCAGCCCTTCTCAGAGATGAGAAGGGAAATTTTGGAAAGTTTTAAGCTCACAAGCATTCAAGCTAAACCCTCCCTTGATTTCTAATGTAAAGAGCCATTGGTTATTTTGCTGAAAATAAAAATGAAGTGGAGAATGTGAAATGCAGCTCAATAACCTAACCAACCATGGAAACAGAGTTACTATTTACAAATGAGAGTTAGTTTATTTAAGGAGAATTGAGCTCTTGAAGACATAACAGGAAAAGAAAACATCCTTTGATTTACATCAGAGATGTCTCTTAGCCTTCAAATGGGAAGCAGCAAAATACTGAGGGAGTTTAAATATGGGGCAAGAGGTAGGACATAATGGTGAAGGAACACCTACCGGTTCTGTTCTTCTTTGGCAGGTACCAAATGGCCATGTTTGTCTGCAAACAAGATTTAATACACTGTAAAGACTGATGCAGGCTGCTCAGAGGAGGAAAGTAAGGAAAGGGATCAAGGAGCCAGGAAATGCCAAGTCCTCCCACAGTGCACTGCATGCAGTGTAAAGGCTTGTGCAGACCACCCCAGACTACAAAAGAACTGCATGCTGTTTGAGCAACTCATGCTTCTACTTATGCACAATTAGGAAAAGAGGGACAAGGACCATAGATGTCATGTTATGGTGACCTTGGTAACAGGTACTCAGAACATACATGATGGTTACTTTAAATTACAAACACAGATATACCACCTATGTCCACTAACCATACCTCCTAGCCCCTGCACCTTTCTTACACATCACAAACTAGGAAGAGTTAGATTCCATGTCTACAAACTTATACCCACTAAGAGATACAACCTACAACTTGGCAGTCTTATCCCATCTCCTTGATTCTTCAAATATAAAATATTACAATCCACTAGTAGTTCAACATTCCCTCTAAATAATTCAGTCTTCTAAGTATAAGGTTAAGAAAACACTACACAAAACCCCCACATAGAATCATAAAATCACAGAATGGTTTGGGCTGGAAGGGACCTTAAAGATCATCCAAACCCCCTGCCATGGGCAGGGACACCTCCCACTAGACCAGGTTGCTCAGTGTCTCATCCAGCCTGGCCTTAAACACCTCCAGGGATTGAGGAGGCATCCGCAGCCTCTCTGGGAAATTTGTTCCAGTGTCTCACCACCCTCAATGTAAAGAATTTCTTTCTTCTCTCCAGCCTAAAACTCCCCTGTTCCAATTTACATTCATTACTCTTAGTCCTGCCATCACATATCCTATTAAAAAGTCCTGCCCCTGCCTTTCTGTAGCCCCCTTCAGGTACTGAGAAGCTACTGTGAGTTCCCCCTGAGCCTTCTCTTTTCCAGACTGAACAACCCCAACTCCTTCAGCCTGTACTTAGAAGGGAGATGCTCCAGCCCTCTCATCATCTTCATTGCCTCCTCTGCACAGAATAAACTTTCTTTCCAAATAATTTCACTACTATAAGAGGAACCAACTACAGTCTGTCTATGGCTATATCCTTATATCTCACTCTCAAGACTGCTGGTAGGTCTTACATCTATTTCTCAATTTAATAAATAAAGTTCTTGCTCTAGCAATTGTGCCCAGATCAAGAAAAATAGAGGGTCTCTAACAGAAACACCAATAGTTAAACTCTTAAATGCAAAAAGGATCTTCCTCTGCTGTCAACCTCAGATTAACCAGCTGTCTATTTACCAGTGATTTAGTAAGAGTGCACATAGAACCTATTATGATGCATTAAAAGTAAGCTTTTTGTATGAGAATGCTCTCACTTGTTTCACTGTACCAGTTCAAAACACATGATGCAAAGCTTGTGAGAGATGTAGAGAAATGGGTCCACCACATCTATTATAAAACGTGTTTAACACTGAAGGGTCCAGCTGGCTTCTGTGCTTTCTCAACAGCCTTTGCAGCTTCCTCGAGTTGTTTTGTAAGGTCTTCCTTTGGCTAGTCATGTTTACAGCACTAGGAGAGGAAGAAACAAAGCAATTGTAAAGCCTGGTTGGAAATAGTTCATATGTTATTAAAGGTGACCTTCCCACTTCCAATTCTATTTCTTATTCTTCCTCCTCTCCAAAGTGGGTCAAATCTTCTAATCTTTAAAATCTGAGCACTCTTCAACAAACAGATCTCTGATAAAAGCATTCAAAGCTAAGTCCTGAGATGTCCTGACCATCTGAAAAGCTTACAGTCACATTTTAAGAAAGGATCACTCCATAGCAGGTTGGAATCTACTGCTGTATTTATTAGAACACAATAAAACTCTAAGTAGCCTTCATGACAGAAAATGAAACTTAGTTAGAGCAGGGCTGTAAGCAGTTTCCAACTGCAGAAGGATGCACATCATCTCAGAATGATTCACACTGCAGACAAACAGGCCTTTCAAACAGCTGTACCACATAAACTGCTGCCCACTGGCTCTTTTTCAATTGTTCATCAGCTACACTCCAATGGAAATTGCTAACCCTTATCTATGTGCCTGGTAAGGAGAGCACTTCCCATCATGCTTCCCAAGTACTGCCAGCCAGTGAGATTAAACAAATGGCATTTAGAGGGGCATTTCCTGTCCTCTCCCACTTCCCCCCGCTGGGGTTTATAACTAATGAAACTGGAACAGGTTGCCCAGAGAGGTGGTGGAGGCTCAGCCCCTAGAGACATTCAAAGCCAGGCTTGCTGAGCAACCTGATCTGGTGCAAGATGTCCCTGCTCACTGCAGGGGGGGTTGGACTAGATGGCCTTTGAAGGTCCCTTCCAACTCTATACATTCAGTGATTCTGATTCAGTCTGAGGGTGGGGTTTCACATTGAATTTAATTTGTTGTAAATACATAAATAATCTGTAAGACACTGCTGTGGGCAGTCAGTCTGTACTAGCTCACCAGTAGTAATGACTACTGCCCTTCACTTGCTGTCAGATATTTAGTAGTGAATTTCTGCAGATCCTCATGCTCTTCATCCATATGATCCCCTCAAATTACATGTTCATAATTAAAGGGAATTTTGAAGAAAAAGTATAATTTTTATAAAAGGAAATTGCTGAATATCTTTATCAAAATCTCCTGTCAAAGAAAATTTGATTTTTTTCTTATGGTAGTGAAGGTAAAGGCCAAAACTGTACATAATGCAAATTGCACCACTCAAGTGAGATGGAATTATCTCAGTTTACAGAAGGAGAGGTTTGATTTTATCCTTGTTTGCCTGAAGCAAACCATCTTGCTTTTCTCTATATTAGGGAAAAGCTTGAGCTGTAACACCAGAGTGTGCAGAATGACCCACATTATCTTTGGGCTAAGCACTACTTTTAGCAGCCTTTAGTAGTTTATCATCACTGTATGGTAATGATGACTTTTCTCAGGCACAAAGAATTAATGGTTTTTATCAATGATTCATGCCAAATCCAAGTCCTTAAAAGAAATCAGCCCAAAGCAGGTGCACAGAGCTGTCAGACCTTGAAATTTGTTTTGAAACCAACCACCTGTTAGTGTAATTGTGTAGCTGTTTTTCCTGGCTTATGGGATTTTACTTCAGCTGTTGTTCTCATGCTAACACTTATTTCCTCTAGGAATCAGGCTGTCCACTGACACTAACCTACAAAATTTCTAAGCGACTGTCCTCACAGTCTGAACCAATGCATACATGCAGAATGACTGGTGGAGCACCCTTAATCAGCAACATATTTTATTTACAAAATAGCTCATGATTGCTATAGGAAGATGTATGAAAATCAGTACTTAACATCCTCTCTGTCATATTTAATCATTTAGATGACTCGTCTCTGTGTCTCGTTTCTTTCAGATAGCAACAAAGAACATTTACTCTTAATGGATGATCTCAAAGATCAGATTTACTCTTGGTGCCTGAGTCACATTCTAGTGATAAGAGAGCACTGTTCCTGCCACTGAAATTAACTCTGAGTCAGGATACCCATTAAAAAGCTTCTGTTTATAAAGGTTTATAACTTCACTAGAAGTCAACTTTGGGCTGGAGGTTAGCAAAGATATTCTCAGTTCACAGGAAGCTGAACAAAAAAAAAATCTGAAAGAAAAAAAAATCTGGCTCCGTGTGTAAAAATTATCATCAGAAGGACAACAGCTTAAGGTGCTTTTTGGAAATGACAAATGGCAAGCAGGAAACAATAATGTGCTCGCGCTTAAAGGGCCAGTCAGAACTGCAAAGCCTTTATTGTCCAGATTGCTGTTTTCAGTACCTTTTGGATATAAGAAACCTCAGCAAAAGAAGTGGACACTTGGGTGAGAACAATAGTTGAGCTGTTCATGAAGTGTCTCCTGCAATAACCAGTCATCCCGCAGCTCCACACTGCCCTCCAGGGAGGGCCATCAACAATGTTACCACCATTCCCTCAGTTTACCTCTGACGGGAGATAATTCCTTGGGAGTGAAAACATAGAGTGAATAAGAAAAATGCAGCTGACACAAACATGAAAATATTCATAAGATACTTCATGACATAAAACCAGTAAAAGATAAATGATGAAGATTAAATATTCCATGTGTTCTTATTCATGCTGAGATAACTGCTATCCAAATGCCTTTCAAACATCATATAAAGGAAACAATAAACAATTTATGGGTAATAGTTCATAAATATATGCAGCACTGTATGTCCAATGGGCACAGATATTTCATTGTGTAAGACACAATTACTAGGTTTATGCATGATATGAAATGTGAGTTGTTTGCAGCTATTTAAAATCATATTGGGACACAATAAACCGTTGACAAGATATATTCAATTTAAATAAATAGCCCATCCCTGACTGTAGAGCATGTTGTTTTGTGTTTATCAGAAGCAACACTTCTTAAAATGCACTGAGAAACTCAATTGTTATCATTGCCTTAGCTCAGAAAGACTACACCTTTGTGTAGACTTCTGTTAAAAGAAATCCTGCTGCTTATCACGAGCACGTACTTCCCCGAAGTTCCTGGTTTTTTTGAAGTTTTATTAATTGCAAGTGTTGTTTACTAGAGGAAAAACTGTGATTGAAGCTCTAAAACAAAGAGAATAGTTGTAACTTTAATCCTTTCAATAAGCCTTTGTTTCCCATTGACTAAAAACTTCCTAAAGGAAGCAGAACTGCGAAAATCCAGGAAGGAATTAGATTTGCCAAATTCTGTTCCTACTTGGATTTAGATGCAAAGGCTTTGTTACTCATTGTACAAATGTTGGAGTAAACAAAGAATTATCAGTTACAAAATATGCAGTTTTGCCAAGGTTGAAAATTATTAATAGAAGAATTTTCCCTGTCACTGAATGCACGCTATGAACTTACATAACTTAAAAAAATTAAAAAATAGATTAATTTTTTTAGCTGCTGCTGCAGCTTTTTATTTTTCCTTTTTGTTATCTAAGCAGAACTTGGACACTGCCCTGACAATCATGCAAGAACCTAGAGAGCCAAACAAATGCAGAAAGGAAAAATCAAATGAAACCTCTTACTTAAATTAAGCATGCTTTGAAGCATCCAAAATAAGAGAAATCTTCAAAATCCCTTTCCATGACAACAAGTAATTGCATACTGGGAAGCATTCTATTGTGGCAATAAAGCTGCATTCCCTAAAGACCTTTCAGAGACAATACCAATTTGTTTTGTATTTTTTCCACATGCTCCTTTTAACTCTGTACCACTTCATGCTCTCCAGGTTGTAACCAGCCAAACATGCAGACACTAAGTAAATCTATTCCCCCTCATTCTGTATGCCAGAGGTCCTAAAATAACTTCAATGCAACTCCTGTCTCCTCCCTGCTAACATGGTGTATATTTTAACTGCTCATTTCATGATCAATAGCACGCTGGAAGATTAAAGAACATGTAAGCCACCATTTTTGTTATGTGCTATATATACTGTGGTACATGCTGAGTAGTTTCAAATCTCGTGGATTCAGTGGGAGTTGTGTATACTATACTGCAGCGCCCATCTCTTAAGTGAAATGAGTGCAGTATTTTAACAAAAGTATGTCAAAGATTTGGCTCAGCTTAGTCAGATCAGTGAGCTGAAAGGGCAGCACTGCATGTTCCAGTAGCCAACATCAAAACACTGCAGTTCACTTCATATCCAGCCACTGTGAGCTGCTAGCTCAAACCATCCAGAAGACAGGCTGAATCTGCCTCATCTTTAGCCTAAGCAGAAACAAATGTTTTCTAATTCCTACTGAGACATATTTGCAGCTCTGCTATGGAAACATCTCTATTAACATTCATAGCACAAATACATGTATGACTAAATTTTGGAAAAGCTTCAGTGTAGGATATTGCATGTGCTGACACTTAGGTTCCAAAGACATATTGGATCTCATGATTCACTGTTACTTAAGATTTGTTCTAAAATTATTCTTGCATGTTGAGAAAAAAGAGAAAAGAGAGAGAAAGAAGAGAAGAGAAGAGAAGAGACGAGGAGAAGAGAAGAGAAGAGAAGAGAAGAGAAGAGAAGAGAAGAGAAGAGAAGAGAAGAGAAGAGAAGAGAAGAGAAGAGAAGAGGAGAAAGAAGAGATAAACCCTCATATTTCTGCATTCCACTTTTGATCACCTCAGTTGACAACCCCCTCCCTTCCTTTTAAGCTGGAAAAGACAATTTTAATTTAACCTCCAAACTGTTGACCAGGCCTCAGCTTGGCTTTGCAATTCACTATATGCCTGAGGGATAAATTATTTAGCATTAGCACATGGTATGTCATGTCTTGTTACTTAAGTGGAATATGGCTTCCATCCAGCCAGACCCCTGGGGCCCCCCCGATTGGCTGCAAGTGATGTCATTTCCATTTGGTAATCCTCGGGAAAGGCCCAGGGGACATCTCTGGCCGCCCAGCAGGTCCCTTGGCCCCCTCTGCCTCCCACTCAGGCCCAGCACAGGCTCTGCCCCTACTTATCACTCTAAGGTTCACTGCAGGTACTGCCCCAATTACATGATTTTCAATAATAGTGCAATGAAACAGAAGGGGCAGCAGATGAGCTACATCATCTGCACGTAGTGTTTCAATCTCTTAACAGAAGATTCATAACAAATTACAAATTTAGGGAGTTAGATATGGGAGATAAATCTTTGCTGAGTACCCAAATTAAATGGAGAATTCTGAGGGCTTTATATAACCAAATGTGAAATAATTAGTCAGCAATTCCTCCTTAAATTTATTAAATTTTCTATTTTCAGTTTATTGTAAAATTTTGTTAAAAACCTCTGTTTCTGCACTGCAAGACTAAGGGATTCTGGAGAAATTACCCAAAAGCATGAACTCTGGAAAATGCTTCTTCTGGAAGTTTGGCAATGGAATACTTAGCTCCAGTGCCCTTTAAATTGGATTTTTTTTTTTTAAGCTAATACCTTAATTACACTAAAAGGGTTTTTCCTTCAGAACCACCTTCAGGTTACTTGCCCCAGAGGAAAAACTCATGCTATTCACTACTGGAAGGCTCCCAGCATAAAAATAAGGATTACTGGGTTAGTTCACAGCAAAGCAAGTGAAATGCCAAGAATTACAGAGCATTCTGTCATACAGATGGTACTGTCTACTCCGTGGTGAGGCACAAGATTTGCATCTGTCTGTTAATGAAGGCTCAGCAGCGGTTCTGCTTGGGCTTGTGTTCAAAGTGACAGGTAACAGAAAAGTCACAAAGTGACACGCTGTAAGAAATCCACGTGTTTTGTTACCGTTACATTAGCATTTCAGCACGCTACACCATATCCTGCCACCAGAACTCTCTTTCTTGTGGTGAGGATATATGAGGACTGGCCGTGATTTGCCTACTCTGTTACCAGATTGTAGCTCTTTGCATTAGTGTTTTGCATGAGAAGGATTTGGTGACAGCTCTGTGGTCTTAGGGTGAAGTGCAGAATTCTCAGAGACAGAGGCAAGAACGGGAACTTTGCAAGGGGATTCCCAAGGGGGGAGATGGTCAACCCACACGGTGCAAAGTGCTGTAAAACAAACATGGGCAGGACAGGAAACGAAGAACTCTAATCGATACCGCAAGAGGGATTCATTAGTCAAATGTGAGAACTCAAAACTGCCATTGCAATCAGGACAGCTAACTCCTTGACCTGCACTGAATAAACAAGCTATGGCCACGGGTCTCAGCAGCTGCTTGCAGCTTTGACTTCTGCCATTTGAAAGCTGGCACCTGCAGCAAGCCCCAGCCTCAATCCTGTAGCACTGATTTAAGCTCCCAGCTGCAGGGAAACACCTGGATTTGCACCGATGTCCATTCTCCCCCAAAATTACCAGATCTGCTTTGGGGGTTTGGCTAACTAATAATAAACAACAGGATTGGCAGCGAGACAGAAAGCTAAATTGCTATCAGGATGTCTGAGTTGGAAGGGACCTTTAAGAACATCAAGTCAAACCCAGACAAAACACACCACTAAACCATATCCCTGAGCACCACATCTACCCACAGGAGATGACTTCCTTGAGCTTGACAATGTTTCCCAGTGCTTGACAAGTCTTTTGGTGCAGCAGTTTTTCCCAACATCCAACCTAAACATCCTCTGCTGTAACCTGAGGGCATTTCCTTTTGTCCTATTGCCAGTGTCTGGGGAGAAAAGATGATCTCCACCTCACTACACCCTCCTTTCAGGCAGCTCAAGAGAGCAATAAGGTCTTCCCTGAGCCTCTTTTGTCCGGGCTAAACAGCCCCATCTCCCTCAGCCACTTCTCACAGACCCTTCACCAGCCTTGCTGTCCTTCTCTGGACCTGCTCCAGTGTGTCTTTATTACAGTGCAGGCCCCAAAACTGAACAGAGTTTTCAAGTATTCAAGTATTCACCAGTGCTGAATACAGGGGGGCACCCACTTCCAAGCCAAGTTTGCTGGTGAGATGTATTGTTTCTGCACAGGGGCCAAGGTAAAAAGCTCAAGCCCAAGTAAGATTTTCTTCAACACAAGATGGAGACTTGACCGACTCGTTTACTACCTGCTGTCTGGGGCTGTGCAAGGAGGTGGATCTGAATTAGCATGTGAAATGGGGATAGGTAATACAGATGTATAGAATCAGAACCAC
>VZTY01014737.1:214229-282472 GCA_013400935.1 Turnix velox | reverse complement strand
TTTCTTATATCTAGCCTGAATCTACCCCCTTCAAATTTACATCCATTATTTCTAGTCCTCCCATCACATATCTTATTAATAACTCCTACCCCTGCCTTTCTGTAGGTACTGATAAGTTACTCTGAGGTCCCCCCTGAGCCTTCTCTTCTCCAGGCTGAGCAACCCCAACTCCTTCAGCCTGTCCTCATAAGGCAGTTGGTCCACCCTTCTCATCATCTTCGTGGCCTCCTCTGGATCTGCTCCAAGAGCTCAATGTCCTTCCTGTGTTGAGGGCTCCAGAACTGGACACAGTAACTCCCGGAGGGGCCTCACCAGAGCCGAGTAGAGACAATATAATGAATATATAGAGTGGTATATAATCAAAGCAAAGTCCCTTGTTGGGTGCATAAGCTTGTAGTGGCACAAGCCCCGGTGTGCCCAGCGCCGAAACCTCAATTCTTTATAACTCAATTCGATTTAGAGAGTTTATTTCCACGTATCAATAGTATAGACGTCAGGCCAAGGACCTCATCCAGCTCGCACTCCACCACACTACCTCAGGGCACAACCCGGCCGACTTGGAAGCGCGGAAAGCGGGGGCCAAACCCACGCCCCAACCCGATACGTCTCCGCCTCACGGCAGGGCTGAGCCTTGCCGGGATGGCGACACTTGAGTCAAAACGGCTGCGTTTAGGCAGTGCCGGGGCCTCGACGTGAGGAACGTGTAAAGCACCGAGCCCCGGGCGGGGCGAGAAGTGGCTCCACCCTCAGCCCTCAGGCGGCGGCGCCGGTGAAAGCCCCGCTGAGGCGGCGGCTCAACTCTCGCAATATCCCGGGCTGGGCGGCGCTCTCGCGAGAGGCGTGCGGGCGGAAGCGGCGTGTGGGTGCGGAGCCGTGTGGGGCGCGGAGGGGCCGCAGCGAGATGCCGAGCGCCGCCAGCCGCGGGCAGGGACAGGAGCGCCGGCCGGACAGCGATGAGTCCTCGGCGGCAGATGTGGGTCTCCGCAGGGAGAGAAGGGGCGGCCGCGGCAAGAAGGCTGCCCGTGAGGGGGAAGGGGCAGGGTCCGGCCTAGCGCGGGGTTGGAGCCGCCGGAGGGGGCGGTGGGCCGTGCCGGCTGTGGAGGCCGGGCCTGAGGGGTGTTGCGGGGAGCTGGGGTGAGTTGGACAGGCCTGAAGGTAGATCTGCCTTTTGAATTGTCCCTCCAGTCGCCTCCTCACCTTTGCTGGGCCCGCTCGGTCGGTGATTCCCTTCAGAAAGAGCTCACGGTGTGTGTGCGGGTGGAGGAGGCTCTGTCTGAGGGACGAGGAACAGGGCAGTCCTGTCCCCCATAGCTTTTTACCACAGAATCATCTGGACATCTGCTGCACTGCAGCCCCCTTCTGCAGAGACACTGTTTCTGCTGGCCCAGCCGCTGTTTCCCTTGACATTGGAACAGGTTGTCCAGAGAGCTTGCGGGCACCCCCACTATGGAGGTGTTTAAGGCCAGGCTGGATGAGGCACTGAGCAACCTGGGCTAGTGGGAGGTGTCTCTGGCCAAGGCCGTGGAGTTGGAACTAGATGATCCTTAAGGTCCCTTCCTACCCAAACCATTCTGTGATTCTAAGAACAGGGATCAATAGAGAAAAATTGTATTAGTAAAGAGCATCAGTTCACTTTGTTATAAAATCAGTTTTGCTTGCTGTTGAAATGTCCCAAAATGCAACAGCAGTAACAAAGCCTGAGTATAGGAGGCTTCCCTAAAATTATACACAGGCCATGATTCATCAAAAGCAGAGAAATGAAGATTCTCTCACCAAATAAAGACCATAGAATTGTCTTAGGTTCGTGCATTAAATAAAAGAAATAAACCACCGTCTTGTGTGAAATCAGAATTGTGGTATTTTTTGATGAAAAGGCCACAGCCCCTTATGTCTTGGATTGTTTGTAATCAATGAATTGATCTGCTGGATTTCTTGATGTGCCTGAATGTGAGAGGGAGATACTTAGCAATGGATCTGTTTCTGAAGGACTCAGGTTTTTTTTCAGGAGTAGCCTCTTTATAGAAATATTCTTACAATATTTACAGAAGTACACAGAGAGGTTGCTAATGCCCCCTCCCTGAGGTGTTTAAGGCCAGGCTGGATGAAGCACTGAGCAGTGTGGGCTAGTGAGAGGTGTCCCTGCCCATGCCAGGAGGGTTGGAACTGGATGATCTTTAAGGTCCCTTCCAACCCAAACCATTCTATGATTTATGCTAACTATTGAGTAGGCAGTAGTCTGTTTTGTGTGTGTTTGTTGTTGGAAGTTTTGCAGTTTTTTTCCTTACAGGGTACAATTGTCTTCTCTCACTTAACTATTTTTTTAAAGAGTCTTAAACACAGTATCTTAACTTCAGTGTGGTAGCTAATTGTTTACATCTTTCTATGTATGCTTCTTTGATGTATGTTTCTCACCTCCGTTTTTAGGATTATGCTAAGGAAAGATATGGAGTGTCATCAATGATACAATCCCAAGAAAAACCAGGTCAGTTTAAAAAGTTTTTTTTAAAGTGTGTTGGGGGAAATAGGGAAAAACTTATATGGTTTATATCTTCAATGCTTGTTTAACAAATCATTTGCCAAGCTTTTTCAGTAAAATTCTGCTTTTCTTTCCCATTATTGAATACACTTGACACTTTTGAGGCTATTTTTGGAGTATTGTGTCCAGTTTCAGGCTCTCCAGTGTGAGGAAGACATTAATATTTTGGAGCCAAGTCCAATGAAGAGCTACCAGATAGCTCAGGAGACTTGAGCACAGGATTTCTGANCCAAATCCATTAATATTATATATAAATATTTATGGATTTTATCATTATTCACACCACTGTGGATTCAGTAAATCCTCATTTTCTCCTGATGGGGGATTGGGATTCAGAAAGGCTTGTCAGCTAGACAGGCTTGTCTGCCAGGCCAGTGTTCCAGGAAATACTAATCTTTGCATTACTCTGTGCATGAAACTGGAATGAGGGAAGGTAATAGACTGGTATCTTGAAACTTCATAGTGAAATGTAAAAAAAAGGAGCATCATATATGATAAGGTTTTTTTTTTTATTTTATTTTTTCCTCCTTTGAATGGTTGTTTTGATTGACANCAGTTTAAAAAGTTTTTTTTAAAGTGTGTTGGGGGAAATAGGGAAAAACTTATATGGTTTATATCTTCAATGCTTGTTTAACAAATCATTTGCCAAGCTTTTTCAGTAAAATTCTGCTTTTCTTTCCCATTATTGAATACACTTGACACTTTTGAGGCTATTTTTGGAGTATTGTGTCCAGTTTCAGGCTCTCCAGTGTGAGGAAGACATTAATATTTTGGAGCCAAGTCCAATGAAGAGCTACCAGATAGCTCAGGAGACTTGAGCACAGGATTTCTGAAGAGAGGCTGAGGGAGCTGGGCTTGTTCAGCCTGGAGAAAAGGAAGCTGTTTAAAACTACTTAATGATCCATGCAAAGCAGATAAAAGCCAGACTCTTCAAGGTGTGTGGTAATCGGCCAGGAGGTCATAGGCATGAGCTGGAACACAGGAAATTCTGATCAGATAGAAGGAAAAAAAAGCCATGAGTGTGATTAGATATTGGAGCTGGGTCCAGAGTGTCAATCATTGCCCTTGCCTGGACCACACCCTACTCAGGCTTCTCAGTTTGTTTTCTCTGTATGTAGCTGCAGGCTGGACTATTTTTGGATTACATTATTATTTATAACATGCTGAGTCCTGAGATAGGAGGTTTTTTCCTAGTTTGGAGGAAGTTTTTCTGCAACAGGTCTTTTTCTCTGGATAGAGTATCTGTCTGCTTTTGCAGCCTTCATTACTCTGGCAGANTGAGGAAGGGGAATGCAGAATGTAGTGTAAAGGAGGAGCCACAAAAGCAACCATAGGTTGAAACCAGCTGAAGGGGAACATCATGTCAAGAGTGTAGCAGGACAAGAAAATCACTACGGAAATAAAGTACATACTGGGTGTCAAAGAAAGGGAACTAAAGCTGAAATCACGATGTAGGCTTACCAAACTGCTGTCTGCTGTGGTCCATCTCTTCTGCTGATGTGATTCAACATGCTAATTAATAACAGCTTGTTTAGCCAGTCCATTATAGTGGAAGTTGGCAAGGGATGACTGCTGGAAAGTCCTAAATCTTCTCTGGCATAACCTGAGGCAATTTCCTCTTGTCCTGTTCCTTGTTACTGACCCCCACCTCTCTTACTGCTTGTAGAAAACAATAAGGTCTCCCCCAAGAGTCCTTTACTTGAGCCTAAATAACCCCAGTTCTCTGATGCTTTGCTTTAAGACTTGTTTTCCAGACCCCTCACCAGCTTCACTGCCCTTCTCTGTACTCACTTAATGTTCTTTTTTTTTTGTAGTGAGAGGTCCAAATCACAGTATTTGAGGTGCAGTTTCACCAGTGCAGAGTACGGGGGGCCAATCACTGCCATAGTCCTGCTGGCTCACTGGATTGAGCTCGAGGTTGTGGCTGCAGCCCTTCAGCATTTAACACCTTATTGGGGCAGAGGTTGAAGTGCTGCCCTTTAGCAATTAAGGAAATATAGCAATTTAGGAAAAAGGTTTTCACCATGAGGGTGGTGAGACACTGGATCAGGTTTCCTGGAGATGTGATGGAGGTCCCATCCCTGGAGACATTCAAGGCCAGGCTTGATGAGGCTGTGAGTGATCTGATCTAGTGCAGGATGTCCCTGCTCACTACAAGGGGTTGGACTAGATAGCCTTTGAAGGTCCTTTCAACTCTAGGATTCTGTGATTCATGATTCTGTGAGAAGCAGTCATAATATAAAAGGTATGTTGTTAAAAAAAATGGCACTTCTCTGAGTTAGCATCTGAGTGGTTTAACCTGCCCTCCTCACTGCAGGCTGAAAGGCTGCCCTATTGGATCTCATCTCTTTTGATGGCATTTGGCTCACTAGAGTTTCTTCAAGCTGTGTTTCCTCTTCCTGTTTCACACCCCAAAGCAAATAACCATGTGGGAGACCCAAGCTGGCAGATATGAGTTGATGGATCAAATCCTACTCACATAGAGAGTCTCCCCTGCCAACTGTCTTATATTCAGAAGAAACACTCAAAAATAATCTGCATGGAAAATATAAATTGAAAGTGAAAATTATTTGACTAGATGACCTTTGAAGATCCTTTCCAACTCTGAGATTCTATGATGAAAGCCCAAGAAATGATGTGAAAAAGGCTGAGTCTTGTCTCTTTAATTCTCAATCCTTGTTTAAAAAAATCCTCAGCCACTGTGTGGACAAGATGTAGTAAATTTTCTATTGTGCTTAAAATACAACCTACAACACACTCATGCTGTTATGGCTGTTAGAGGTTGGTTGCTCAGAACACCAAAATTGGGTAAAAATGAAAAGCAAAATGCCTATAATAAAGAAGTTCATCATCAGCCTAGTCCCTTCCTTGAGACTAATGCCTTCCTATTTAAAGATTCAGTAGTTCCTCTTGGGGTGACCTCTTATCAAAGGACTAAAAGGAAGATGAAGACATCATTCAACATCAGTAGCATCTGCTTTTCCCTAAAGTATTCTGCTTGCATTGAATGCCTGGAGGAGCTGCTGTTTGGGATGGGGGGTGGCAGGGAAGCACAAATGCAAGTGTTCCATCTGTCTGGAGTTTATTGATTTTGTTTACTTTTGGAGCCTGTGTGGGTACATGCCATTTCTGTGTCTGAATAATGATTTGTGTTTTGACGTGCAGATCCACAAACTGTCTGGTAACTGGAGCCAGTAGACAATGCAGAGAGCACGGATATGGGCAGGAGCTCAGTTGGATGTCTGTAGCACTATTGCTTTAGGCTTGCTGGAGTAGCTGCATTGTCCTAGGATCACAACAAATTGTTCTCCCTTTCTTAGGGATAGGCTTATTGTCCTTTTGCCATGCCCACAGGTTCTCGTTCCTTTGCAGACACACTAAAACTCTTCTCACATGTTCACAAAGTTGCTGTATTGGAGTTTCACTCTTCTCTGCTGATCTCACACACCTGGACCTTCTTGGCCCAGCTCAGTCTTTTCTTCTGTTAGTGCTGCCTGCCCTGGCTATCTGAAGGTCTCACTTGAGTTACATCGTGTCTTAGAGTCCTTCCTGCCTGCTTAAGGTTATGATGGTCAGTAAAACTCCACTTACCTTTCTCTGTTTCTGCCTTCAATACCTTTAATTTCATATCAGTACCTGAAGGGGGCTACAGAAAGGCTGGGGTAGGACTTTTTAATAGGGTACAGGATGGCAGGACTAGGAGGAATGGATGCAAGTTGGAAGAGGAGAGATTTAGGCTGGATGTAAGAAAGAAATTCTTTACTGTGAGGGTGGTGAGACACTGGAACAGGTGCCCAGAGAGGTGGATGCCCCCACTATGGAAGTCTTTAAGGCCAGGCTGGATGAGGCATTGAGCAACCTGGTCTAGTGGGAGGTGTCCCTGCCTATGGCAGGGGGATTGGAGCTAGATGATCTTAAATGTCCCTTCCAACCCAAACCATTCTATGATTCTATGATCTCTTTCTGAATGCTTTTGGCATCCAGTTTTTTAAATTAATTTTGTCCTTTTTTTTCAAATTTAAGCAGTATTTTAAAGATGCTGGCACTTCACAAAGACAGGAGAAATATTGATTGTATTGTTCAAAACTCCATGATGCAAGATAAATGAACTCAGAAAACAGGCTGATGTGACAGACAAGGCATGAGGACCATGGGGGTGGAAGAGTGATTTTGTCCTGTATAGCCCACACAGATTTTTTGGGTTTTATCTTTCTTCCAATATTTCAAAGAGATTAGAGTTCTGAAGAGAGATAATGGTATTTGTTATGCTAAAAAAAGAGATTGTGTCATATGTGAAGGAAACAAAAAATACAGTTTCCCCCTAAAAAATGATTGAAAATGCCAAAGACAGTGAGATAGCAGGAATACTGATTTGAGGATGGAGGTATAATTTCAAACATAAAGAGTGTTTTGTTTAAACATTTAAAATCTTTGTCTCTTTGTATTCACTGCAACTGTGGCATGGCTTAAAACAGCTTTATTTTTGCATTATTTATGCAGCACTGAGAAAATGTAAGTACAGTTTGTATTTGTGAAAGAACAAGTAGGTGATAGTCTGAAGAACATGGTTGGAGGGAGGACCTTGGAGGTCCCGGAATAGAGTGGGGGTTCCCACCTCCTCCCAAGGGGTCCACCTGCACCAGGGACCGTCCCTCGGGACACCCCAGTCTCTACTGGGGTCATGACTGGCTGCTGTCACCCTGGTACCAACATTAGGGACCTGGTATTGTGTCCAGTTCTGGAGCCCTCAACTTAAGAAAGACATGAGGTGGGTCCAGAGGAGGCCACGAAGATGATGAGAGGGCTGGAGCACCTCCTTTCTGAGGACAGGCTGAAGGAGTTTGGAACTAGATGATCCTTAAGGTCCCTTCCAACCCAAAGTATTCTGTGAGTTGTTCAGCCTGGAGAAGGCTTGGGGGGGACCTCAGAGTAGCTTGTCAATACCCCCTTCAGGGGGCTACAGAAAGGCTGGGTAGGACTTTTTAATAGGGTACAGGAAGGCAGAACTAGGAGTAAAGGACGTAAATTGAAAGAGGGAAGAGTCAGGGTGTGGAGAAGAAAGAAGCTCTTTACTATGAGGGTGGTGAGACACTGGAAGAGGTTGCCCAGAGAGGCTGTGGGTGCCCTCTCAATCCTTGGAGGTGTTTAAGGCCAGGCTGGATGAGTCGTTGTGCAGCCTGGGGTTGGAACTAGATGATCTTTAAGGTCCCTTCCAACCCAAACCATTCTATGATTCTAGGTGAGAGGAAGAAGCTTAATTTTTGTCATAGAGGAGAGAGCAAAGAAATGAAAGGAATTCCAGGTGAAGTGATACATGAAAGCACAGAGGGAAGAACTGAACTACATTATGTTGGTTTGACACAAGAATGCCAAACAAATGGTTGCTTACACTAACAAATGTAAATGTTATGAACTACTGGTGTTTTACAAATGAGAGGAAAATCCTAGATTTGGAGCTTGAAAGAGGGAAATGAAAACATGTAACACTGGTTAAATCTTGCTCTTTTCCATGGAGCACATACACAGGACCAGTGGCAGTGGGCACAAACAAAAACACAGGAGTCCCTGTGAATATCAAGGAACATTTTTTCACTATGAAGGTTGCCAAGCAGTGGCACAGATGGCCCACAGAGGTTGTGGTTAGTATCTCCTTGGAGATACTAAAAAACTATCACAACATGATCTTGTACAACTGGGTGTGGACCAGATGATATCCAGAGGTCCTCTCCAACTTCACCCTCTGTTGCTGAAAAAAAATTTCTTTTATGATATCTCTTTTTGGTTGTTGTTTTATTACCCTTTTTAGGAAAGGGGAAGTAGTTTTCAATAATTCATGCTGCATAAAAAAATTTGTTAAAGGTGTCTTGTTTAGTCTTGACAAAGCATGAACCATTCTGTATCCAAAAGACTTTAAAAGATATTTATCCAATGCAGATGGTTCCTGAAGCACTGAGGATCCATAAAAAGTGTAACACCTCATTCTGACTTTATGCTTGTGTCTAGGAAATGCCTGGAGTTTCTAACAATGCAATTTTAATTTGACTGAGGTAATTTTAGCTGTCTGAATATCAAAATGTTAGAAGTGCTAAAGCTTATGGGTTGTTCTGGTTTCCTATAGACTATACTGATGAAGTTTAACATCAGAAGATGATAATGGCTTTATTCTTCTTCCTTCCCCAATGCACACACACACACACATTATTAATTTGCATGAGTCAGTTTCTTATGTTTCTTGGTGTACTTTCATTCTGTTCTGGTTTTGGTGTATGTCTGTGAAGAAGAAGCTACATTGCCCAGAGCATAAGCTAATAAACATTTTCAGCCCCGGTGTGGAATAATAGGCTTGCAGAGTAAGCTGTGACTGGCATTCAGAGACAGAGGGATGGAGTCCAGAACAGCAGATGGTAACCTGGGGTAGGCAAACTTGGGAAAAGTTCTGTGGGGAAAAAAGTCTGGAATGGAAGTGTCTTAGTAAATTTAATGTTGTTTTGAAACAAGGGGGAGAATTCTGTGATGAAAGATAAGGGGTGAATTTGCTTGTGTTGCATGTCATAGAATGCTAACTAGGATCATAGAATATCTAGAGTTGGAAGGGACTTGCAAGGATCAGTATCTTCCATGAAGATAATTTTTTTTGTCTGCTAAACTATGTTTTTAACTGCATGCAGACTGGAAATGAGTGAATGTAGCTGTTAAAACTGCTGAGGTTCAGTGCAATGCCATGTGTATGCTCCAACTGATTTGTAGATATAACAAAGAAGTGTTTGACACCATGCAAAAATGCATAAAAATACAGTAAAATAAGTATATTTCAATATGCTGAGCAGTGAAATGCAGCCAGCATGCTGGCAGTTCACAATGGTTGTGTGCAATTCTTAAAGTCTTGTTTTATTTAATAATATTTTCCTTGATAGTTTTCGTATTTTCCTTTGGTATCCAAAATCTGTCCCATGCTTTCCTATTGTCACTTAGCTTTCCTGAGTGCTTTTGAAGGGTTCTTTCTGACAAATTCTGGCTCCTACAATGACATTAGTTCTTGATTAGGTTGCCAAAGATGTTGTTAAAATAAGTTTTACACAGTAATACTCTTGTTGCTCCAGAATCCCATTGTTGCTGTGAAAAGAATAATTTGAATTTCTATGCACATTTATTTATTTGCGGTTTCTTTATCTTCTTTGGTTTTGAATTATAATAATTTTATAGTGATAGTCTCAGAATCACAGAATGTCAGGATTGGAAGGGACCTCAAGAGATCATCTAGGCCAGATCATGTCCCACAGGAACACGTTCAGGTGGGGTTTGAATATCTCCAGAGAAGGAGACCCCTCTCTGTGCAGTCTGGGACACTGTTCTGTCACCCTCACCTTGAAAAAGTTTTTTCTCCTGTTTCTGTGGAACATCCTGTGTTACAGCTTGTACCCATTGCCCCTTGTCCTATCACTGGATGTCAAAGTCACCTTAATTAAGTAGGTATGAGGACAATCATGTCACCTCTGAGCCTATGGTTTGGCCCTGCAACAGGGCAGACATTCTAGCAGAAATTCAGACTAATAAATGCAGCACAGTGAAATACTATCAAAAATAGTGTAGTCAGACTGGGTTCTGCTATCTATGACCTAGAGTAAGTCTTGCTTTTGTTTTAGTGCTGTTTGACCCTGCTGTGTAAGTCAAACCATAAGCTTGAAGCAATTTAAAACTACTTGATCAAGTACAATTCACTGAGGAAAGAACCAGGATCTTATGTGTTTTCAATATATCCATTATGCTGTAGAAACAAAATCTGATGTTTTGGATTTACTGTCAATTTTTGCAGTCACTTGGAGTTTAAAGTGAAAAATGTTTTGCTTCAAAAAAAAATCAAAACCATTTTAAAATGTTTTCTTTTTTCTGTAATTCAGACAGAGTTTTGGTTCGAGTAAAAGACTTGACAGTGGAGAAGGCTGATGAAGTGGTCTGGGTTCGTGGCAGAATTCATACAAGCAGAGCTAAAGGTGAGATGCCTCCAGGGTTTTTATTTTATTTCCTCATATTGTTAGTATGGCCTGAGTGTTTATTTTGGCTTTGTGACCCACTAGCAATGTCTTGCATACAAGAAAACTGCCACTGATGACTGTTCACTCTGATATTTTCTCTTTTGGCTGGTTATTTTCTCTTTTTTCCACCCTTCTCTTTCCAAGAGGGGAGGAGAAAATTTTGTTTTCAGTTGAGTGAGACTCAGGTATTACGATTACAGTGTAGTAAAAATTAGTTTTGGTTTTATCATATTACTAAATAATCTGTGGACAAATGCAAATAATAGGAATTTCAAAATCGGATAGTTTTTCTCCTTTGAGTGTCAGAGAAAACAGCTACAGGTTTCTCCTATAAAATACTGTACTTATATTGCAAATGTACCAGTTGTCAAAGTGTCTGTATTTTTTTCTGTTGCCTATTAATGTCTTTTCTTGACAGGAAACTGAAATCTGTGTTAAACTTTTAAAAAATTTTATTTCCAGTTAAAAGAGCAGCATTATATTGGTTAGACAAGAGAAAACAAGTGGCAAAGACAAATGATTGCTTAAATTAACAGATGTAGATGTTATTATGAACTATTAATTATTCAATTTGAACTGAAGAACCATGTTCTTTCTTTAACAAGACAAAGGAAAAATCCTTTTATAGGTTCTCAGCAGTGTGAGCTGTCATACTTGGCTGTCTGACAACCGTATTTCTTCCCTGGAATCAGAAGTTCTCTCTGGAGATCAGTTTGCCATATGCAAACTTAAATAGGCTTTGGCCTTTTCAGTTGACATCAGTTGCTGACAACTGTTGTACAGGTTTCACTTGCATTTGGCAGCTCTGTACTGAGATACAAAACCTTTCCCTTCACAAGAGCTGAAAGAAAAGGGCACAAAGAAATTATCTTCAGGAATTAAATTTAACAATAGTCTTAGAATTGAGAAGAATGCAGATTGGGGGTGAGAATCCAGTACAGAATGTTGTTACAGATATCAGATTTATTTCTCTTTTTAAGGCTTAATTTTCTTAAAAAAAATGTCTCTCTTACTGCAGTTAGTAAAATAAGGAACTGAATGTAACTATATTCATACAATGCACATTTTAATTTGTATTAGAATCTTTAAGGAGTCCTTTGAGTTCCTCAGTAGCTCTGCAGTGTCTCACTTGGATGTGTCTCATGGCTATGTATAGAAATTGTCAACTCCAAAAGCTGTGAAAGCCTTGGTCATTCCAGTTTGAGGCTTTTCAGACAGGAGACACTCAATTTAAATGTTACTGTCAGTATAAATAAGGGTTTCTGTATGCTATTTGCTTTTGCAGTTGTAAGAAGAATCAGACTATTTGCAGAATTTAGTATGAAAGATATATCTCTACAGATATATATCTACAGTTCAATGATTGTTTATTACAACCTCTATATTGCATTTATATATGAAATCTTAGATGTATCATTTACTTCAATCAAAGTAAAATATACACAACATGATAGAATTAATTTAAAAGAAGCCATTTGCCATCCTTGCTCTTCGATCTCAGGAAGGACTGTTGTTTTTTATGAAATCATGGTGCAGATTTTAAGAGCTCTTTAAACACAACCTGAAGAATGGAAGCAGAAGGAGTTGCTTGTGGGCATGACAGTTTATTGATTGTGCTTCTTGTTCCTTCTTGGTCAGCACAGAACAAATCTGACATCCAGGGAATGCCATATGACTGTTTACTTAAGATTTTGGGAAAGAATCTTACAAGAAAAGCAAATGTTTCAGAGTAAAAAAGTAATATTAGCCTTTGCCACTCACATCGTGTCTCTGTTCCTACCACTATAAAGGAAGGTCTTTCAGGAAACAGGAAAATCCTACACAAGAATAGCTTTAGTTTTTCTCAGAAGCTTGAGTATGACTCCTAAATAACCAACATAACCCTTATTTAACCCTGCCTAGTTCTGACCAATAAACCAAAAAACCCTGAATGTGAACAACTGCAGAATCCAGCTGTCTCCTATAGCAAGCCACTCCTGAAGTCTGAGGCAAATTAACTGAAGGATGTGTAAAGAATGGGGTGTTGGAGGTTTCTGGGGGTTGCAGTAAAATTAAAGAGCCTGAGGTCCTGTGGTTTTTATCACAGATTGATTAAATTTTGCTTCTGGCTTTATTTTGAAGCCAGTCTGAGCTACTGCTTACATCTGTCATTGGAAAGCAGTTGGGAATTTAGTCTGGGCTCTGCCAGGCAGCTGGGACACACACACTGTGTTAGACCTGAACTTGGTTTATGAATACAAAGGTTTAAAACATCAAAATATTAAGTCTGAAAGTAAGAGTAGCACCAAGAGTAATTTAAATATTGGACCAAATTTTATAACAAGTTTTCTCTTTGCTAGCAGGTGTCTATCTAGTAACATATTAATTTATATGACCAAACCTTTTTACTCTTAATACAGATTTCCTTCCTCACCTGCTGTTCTCTCAGAAGGCCTTGTGGCATTTGGTACTTGCATCTAAAAAGGAAATTATGCCTGCTTGATTTTATGTGCTTTGATTTGATGGGATTCTCTTTGTAATGTCTTCTCTTATTTGATCAGTGACTTAAAAAGAGTTCCTTTTATCAGACTGAGTCAGACCTTTCTAACCAAACTTTTTTTAAAACTTTTTTTAGCCATTTTTGTGGGACACAGTATTTGTTTCTTTTATAGAAAATGTGTAGTTTAGTGTTTAATGTGAGTAAAATTGATCTAATGCTTTTCAGTTAAATACATTGTCAATATTTGGAAACACAGGGAGAACATGCCATAATGCAAAAATTTTTCTCAGTCTGATGCCTCCTTTTTTCCATCTCTTGATCTAAAAAGGCATCTAATCATTAGCTAGATGTGATTAAGACTTGTCTTTTTGATACTTTTATTTTGCTTTCAGCTCTTCAGGGAAAAGTTCTGTTTCCTCCTACAATCATTATGATAAATTTTAACTATTTCTACAGTGAGGCTTGTTTGATCACTTATCTGCAGTGTGATTAGAAATGGTTATATTCCACAGAACATCCTCTTTCCTCTTGGAAACAGATGCTTTTACTCTTAGCAGAAAGATTTGAGTCCTTTTATAATGCAGATACTGATCAGCTGTAACTATCTTTGTGGATTTTGTTTGAACACTTCATACATCATTGCTGAAAATTCAGCCTCATTTCGCTAAATTATTTTAAACTGAAATTATGGAAACAAACACTGTTTTCTAGGTGTTATGGTTTAGCCCCAGCTGGCAACTAAACACCACACAGCCACTCGCTTGCTTCCCACTGATGGGATGAGAGAGAGAGAGAGAGAGCTGGAAAGATAAAATTGAGGGGATTTGTGGGTTGAGATGAAGACAGTTTAACAGGTAGAGCAAAACTAAAGCAAAGCAAAAACTTCATTCCCTCTTCCCATCAGCAGGAAGGTGTCCAACCATCTCCAGGAAAGTTGGGCTCCATCATATGTAACAGTTACCTGGGAAGACAAATACAAACACCATAACTCTGAATGTTCCTCCCTTCTTTTTCTCCAGCCCTATATACTGAGCATGACCTTCCAAGTTGTGGTGTATCCCTGAGGTCTTTTGGGGTCATCTCTCCTGGATGTGTGTCCCCCCCCCTTTCCAGCTTGTGCCACCCCTGGTGGAGTGATGTGAAGAGTAGAAAAGGCCTTGACTGAGTGCAAGTGTGGCTGTGATGAGCAGTAATGCAAATATCCCTGTGTGTCTGTGCTGTTTGCAGCACAAATCCAAAACATGGACCAAAACTAGGTAGAGAGAGTGAACAAAATTAACTCTACCCCAGCATGCTGGGAAATACTGTGTCAAGCCATCGTAGGTAGGAAATCCTGAGATGCTGGAGGGAAGAGATATGCTTCACTTCTCCAAAAGAACTGAGCATATTGTGTCCTGTGGAAAGACTGTACTTTTTGTTGACTTGTTGGATGTGAAACACAGACACTAGAGGCTCTATTTGTTTTTTTAAGTGCTTTTCTAATTTCAATTTGTGGCTTAGTATTTGCCTGCAAGAAATGCATACATTCATACTGTGTTAGCTTTTTTATTCCAGCTTCTGGAATACAGAAATACTCATTCTCTGCTTTCTGAGAGTATTAATTTTGTTGTATTTCTGAAATTGCAATCACAGGACAAGGTTAATTATTTCCAATAATGGCAATGTTAATTTTTAATAATATTTTGAAGTAGCTTTATATGTTTGCTTTTCTTTCCATCAGATTGTATGTCAAATGTTCTGCATTTATCTTCTGATACTGTTCAAATTATCTGCAGCTATGTGTCAGGAATGTTAATCTACATAATTACAAATGAAAACAGCAACTGGCTTTCTAGTGTCAGTGTTCAAGAGAGAGATGTGTTGATTTTAATGTTTTATAATCTTAAGTCAACAATAACTGAGAAATAGCTATATCAAAGCTTCTGGCTTCTTCCTCTTCTCACTATTTTAATGGAAGTCATACACTATTATGGTTCAGAACTTGGAATTAAAATTACATTGATGTATCTTATCAGATGCTGGTACAACAATGAAGTGTTTGTTGTTAATTTCTGTCTCTGAGGAAGAAGCTTTTAAAACCCTTAAATGATTATTAGAGATGTGAGGAGAAATATGAAGTGATTATAAATCTGGCAGCTAAACAGATCAGAAGGAGCTTTGTTGGAGATAACCATTTTAAAACTCAACAAAGTGCACTATGTCCTTTGTAAATTATCATTAATTCCTATTAACCCCTTTTTCCATGAGCTGTTCATGAATCAATTGCTCTTACCGGAATTTTTACTTGGGTGTTTTAGGTTCTGTCCTTCAGCAGAATCAGTACTCCTTTTGTTCCTCTTCATTTTGAATGCCTGATGGATTGTAGGATGAATGTTTTTGGTTCAGTCCCTGTGGTGTGAAATCAAGCCTGTTTTCCTTCAGAGCAGCTTTGTAAAGTGAACTCTACAGATTTCATTTGAGAAGATGAGGAAAAAAAACCTTTTAGAATAATGTAGACTTGAAGTAGGTGTGTGCAGAGCAATGAGGAAAAAGTGTGATTTTCTTCTCGCAGTTGGAAGAACAGAATCATAGAATAGTTTGGGTTGGAAGGGACCTTAAAGATCATAGAGTTCCAACCCCCCTGCCATAGGGAGGGACACCTCTCACTAGATCAGGCTGCTCAGTGCCTTGTCCGGCCTGGCCTTAAACACCTCCAGGGAGGGGGCATCCACAACCTCTCTGGGCAACCTGTTCCAGTGTCTCACCACCCTCACTGTAAAGAATGACATATTTTAAAAGTTTTCTAGTTTCCATTGGTATTATTTATCTTGGAATGCTTATTGTTATATTTAGAAAATGTCCATTCCCATGTTTGTAGATGTAAGGCAGAATTATTCCAGTGTGTACAAACTACTTTGATGTAGCTATTTGGTGATGGAAGCAGCAAAGGAGAGAGAGACACACCCCCAGTGTGGAATGAATGCTCAGCTTTGTATTAATATGGAAAAATGTTTTTTTTCTCATTCACAAAGAGCTGGAGTAACTTGTCCTTAATACACCTGTGTTGTTTTGCTTTGTATTCAGGGAAGCAGTGTTTCTTAGTCCTGCGTCAGCAGCAGTTTAATATCCAGGCTCTTGTGGCTGTGGGACAGCATGCGAGCAAGCAGATGGTAAAGTTTGCTGCCAAGTAAGTAAGCAATTATATCCTGTTGTCACAGTAAACAATGGTGGGAACCAGGACTCCCAGGGGTTGGGACCATTTTCACACATTAGCATCAATGCTTCGTTTGTTTTAAAATGTACTTATTTAAATTGTCAGCTCACTACTGCTTTGAATACATCACACTGACAAAAGATAAAATAGAGAACAGGCTTCAAATTCATTCTGCATTGCTGAAGCAGCATTCTCTCGCCACAGACAACCCACATTTACTTTCCAGGCTGGCTAACAAAAAGGCTGGCAAGCTGAGAGCTTGGTGGGACACTGCATTTTGTGTGTGGTGTTTGTGTGGATCTGCTCATGTTGAGGGTTTTTCTCCACAAGATCTGCAGTGTGGTAATGCTTTTCTTAGCAAGAAACCATGTGAATAAATTCCATATTGAAAGTGGCTTATTGAGTTGAAGAAATTAAGAGTAGCTTCTGTGCACTGAACTGATTTTATTCACACCTTATTTTCAGCACTAATGTTTTTAAGGAGGGATTTAAGTTACTGTTTAAAATATTAGGTGGGGAGTAATAGTTGGACTTGCCAGTTAAACAGGTGTTTGTTGCAGCAATTCTGCTATTTGGTTTCTTTTCTTCTTAAAGATGAAAAATAAACTTCCCTTGCTCCTTGCCTCAAGATGGTGCTTTCACGTTATCCAGTACTTGCACAACAAGGGGGTTTTTATAGCAGAGCTTTTAATCATGTATATCGGCTTGCTCACAAATAGAAATGTGGATCAATTCACTGCAATAATGCCTTTAACATGTGGCACTTGAGTTGCTTCTGTGTAGTTCTTGGCACTACTCTGGTGCCTGGGAAAGGAGCCTCCACTAATTAGCTGCAAAAGTGCTACAGCCTTCAACCTTCAATATGCCAGGGAGGGGAAGGATTCATTATAGTGTAGACTTCCAAAAGCCAAGTTAAGAAGGTTGGGATAATGCTTCTGCTGATGAGGTTCAGGGCAATGGGAAAACAGAACCCACAGTGTTTGTTGTTTGGCTGTGCTTAGTGTTGGCAGTGGCAGGGGGAAGCATGCTGTTTACAGGTGTTTATGAGCCAAAGTGGAGGGTTCTGTTTCTTCATGAAATAGTTTGTTCTCTCCAGTGCTTAAAATCTTTGAAAAGATTAAAGTGTATTATCTACTTGTTTCCCTGTTCATCTCCCTGTAACCTAGCAGCAGTTTGCCTCTGCTCTCTCACCAAACTTGCATTACAGAACAGCAAATGAATGGCTGTAGTTGAGGTGCTCACTCTCCTATTCTCTGATTCTCACCAGCAGCTCTCTATTTCAGTTTTCTTCATGGTTCTTCCCTCTAAAATTGAATTTCTTACACTTCACGAATGGCAGAGCTCAGTTGGTCCTTACTCTTTTCATCCATATGCTGACTGTCACTTAGAAGCCTCCTGTGACTTTGCTTTTTTATTCACTGTTCTTTTTTCACTCAGTTAGTTTTCTGTCAGGTTAGTGACAGAAACCTGGAGCATGGAGTTCCAGAGCTAACAGGGTAAATGGTTGGAAAGGGTAGAGGCCAAAACCTTCTCTTCTGCTAAATCAGATGGAGTTTCATTGTTAGTTTCTTTCCTACTCCCTGTCAGCTCCCCACTTTCCTTGGTGTGGCAGACCCAATTTCCTCTCTAGTAGGAAATTCATGATGTTTGCACTTTGTTTTGACTTTTCATTCTGCTCCTTTTTGTGATAGCACTTTCTAGCTAAATCCTCTATGGTTTACAGCATGCATTTTTTACTCATTGTTTCTGCTTCTGAAATGCTGACATGCTTATCATCACGTGCTTTGAAAGATAGAACTTTTCTCTGCTTTTTTCTGGATCTTCATTAGGGAGTTTGATGTTTTTGGTTTTTTTTAAACACCTTTAGTGCAATCATCTTCTCGTGATCCTTTCCCACCAACATCCTGCTGTGCTCTCATTTTTTCCAGTGTTTTATCTTCGGAAGTCTTATCTGATACCATGGTTGCAGCTGCCTCTTGTCCTTCAGAGGCTGCTGCTGTGGCTTGGCTTCTGAGTGCTCTTGAGGTCACTGTCTCAGTAACACCTGAAGCACAGCAACACTCTCTGCCTCCTCTGCTGTCACTTTCCTGCCAGTTTTCACCTGCTGAGGAATGATGCCATTATTACAAGCGGATGAGGCTGGTCTTAAGATGTCTAAAAATAACAGTCCTGTTGCTCTGCATTTTCTCAGTGTCTTTTTTTATCTTCTCCTCATGTTTTTTCCTCATTTAATGTGCAGAAGACACATTGATTGAAGAAAACATTCAAATTATGTGAAATTTTTGAACTAATTTTTTTCACTAGCAGTCCATAAATGTTTGCTTTTTGTTTTTTTTCTTTTTAATCCGCTGCTTTCTCATATTTTGTTTCTGAGTCCAAATTTTTCTCCAAAATGTTTGATGAAATTCTGGATCTTGAATTTTCAAACAGGAAACTGATTAAATCATGAGCAGTTTTTGTATGAATATTGATAAACAATAAACAAACCGGTTCCTCTTTTAGATATTGGCACATAAAAACCAAGAACTTACATAAGCTTCTGTGGTCTGGCAACACTAATTATCTCTATTACCATACTTTCTACTTGTTTAACTCAATTTTGCAATGAAATTTCTGTGAGTTTAACTGTGACAGTTGTATACCTGAACTTTCAAAGCATTCATAGCCAACAGCATAGAAACCAGTTGTGATTCTGGGTTGCCAGATGTGAAGTTCTTAAATCCTTCCCTGAGAAAAACATTTCAGTTCTTCGTGGGCTGCTGTGTAAGAGAGAGTTAACTGTCTCTTTCAGCCAGAAGAGGTGCCACGTGCTGCAGTTAATAATTTGTCAACATAATTCTTTTGCATGAAGTACTGGATGTGGTCAGTTTTGATTTTATATCTCTTATTTTACTTTTTTTTTTTTTTTTTAATACCAGCACTGAGCCTTCCCCACCCTGCTTCCCCACTACCACAGCCATGTGATGTGAAAGGCTGTAGCAGTAGTTGGGAAAGGAGGTGGTTAACAGATTCTGACTTACCTGCCCCATCTGCCCTTCCTTAGGAAGTAGCTTGATAGCTCTATAGTGGGCTGGAGAATGAAAATCTAGAAAAGAGAATAAAAAATTACTAATGCTAGGTAGGCCTGTCTTAAATTACATCAAAATACAGGAAAATGCACATAAGTTCATCAGCAAGATAAACTGGTGGTATCATTAAGCTGCCAGATGTTGCATAGATGTTTTCTTTTTCCATTTCTATTTAGTTCTTATATCAATGATCTGAAAGAGGATGTCACATCTTGGGTGTTTAGTGGTGACAGAGAAGCTTGAATGGTAAACTAGGGGCCAGGAGCACACAGTAACCAGTATTCATCTTAAATAGTCACTTTTATGTTTTTTTAGTGGGAATTTGTATCTTTGTGATGACTAGTTCAGATTTTGCTTGTTCAGGATTATTTGTAGTTAAGTAAGTGATGAGAAATTCAGGGCCACAATGGATAAATAACTGGCTTGACTAGAGTCTGTGCAGTTCTTTTATTGACTGCTAAGATTCCCCTGAGGTTTGAAAAAGAGAAATAAAATGCCATTGATGTAATATATGCCAATCATTAGACAATTTCAGCAATATTTTGTCTACTTCTCTTGTCTTTGGGTCTGAATGTGTGTCAAATTGGGAAAGGTTGATGGCAAAGCTGCAAGATGAAATAAGTGGCCAGGCAAATCTGACTTTTGTAGACTAAAGAAAACTCTATTCTATCCAGGATAAATTAATAAGTAATTTAAATCCCAATCTGACAGTCTTATGAAAGAAGATTTTCTGGCAGTGGAGGGTTCTTTACTTTGCAGATACAAAGGTAGGACGAGGTGCAATGAACAGATGGTGAAGCTAATCATAAGGGAAATAAAGTGGATTTTTTTTTTTTTTTCAATGAAAATGATTAAAAATGTGTAGCAGATTTTGTTACATAAAATCTTTAAAAGAAGATAGGCTTTTTTATTCCCAGAAGACACCCAGCTACATCCAAGTGTGAGAATGCTGGTAGAGGAAACCAATTATTGTATTTTTAGAATGAAGACAATAAGGTGTTTACCTGGCCTTGTATATGCAGTGTCAGTAAACTCCCCTCTCAGAGGGTTTAATAGATACTTACTGTATTTGTACAGGCAGTATTACAGTTTCTTTAGTTGAGTATAAAATGTTTATACATTCAACTATTTACAAAGTTGACTCATTTTTTCCAAATAAACTATTGCTTTCAGCTTTCTTTGCCATTCAGCTTAGGGATCACTGCTTATTCTGTTTTATTAGTTTTTTACTGAACAGGTGTGGGTGCTTCCATAAAGTGAAGCATATTCTGTTTAAAGCCTGAAAATAACCAGATTTCTTCCAATTCTTCAGACATCTGAACAAGAGAATGTTGCTTGTGATTCACTTAGGGAGGCCTGTGTGGGGTTCTGCTTGCAACATCGAGCTGTTGATGAAAAGTGTTGTACAGAGTGCAATAGTGCAATCCTGTGGTTAAAAGAGAATCATGGAGTAGTTGGGGTTAGAAGGGACCTTAAAGATCATTGAGTTCCAACCCCTCTGCCATAGGCAGGGACACCTCCCACTAGATCAGGCTGCTCAGTGCCTTGTCCAGCCTGGCCTTGAACACCTCCAGAGAGGGGGCATCCACAACCTCTCTGGGCAACCTGTTCCAGTGTTTCACTACCTTCTTCAAATTTACACCTATTATTTCTAGTCCTCCTATCACATATCCTATTAAAAAGTCCTTCCCCTGCCTTTTTGTAGCCCCCTTTAGGTATTGAGAAGTTACTGTGAGGTTCCCCCTGAGCCTTCTCTTCTCCAGGCTGAACAGCCCCAACTCCTTCAGCCTGTCCTCATAAGGCAGTTGCTCCAGCTCTTCTGGTCCTTCTGGACCTCTCTGGACAACCCATTCCAGTGTCTCACCACCCTCACATGTCACTTATTATCTGTCGTTCCTTAATGCATTATGCATCCTAATTCACTTTCTAGTTGTTTGTAATACTGATTGCAGCAGAAATACTGTTGTCTTTAATGGAAATGCTTTGACATGGATTTCTTCACATTGTTCACATTTTTTGGTTTGTTTGGGTTTTTTTGTTCCCCAGGGGAATTTTACTGAAAAATCACCCAGATGAGTTATAGCTGCTGCTGCAGAGAAAACTTTGCTGTAGTTACCAGCATTTCCTTAAAGCATCTTGTTTCTTGTTGTAACATGAACTGTAATTACTCTTCCAGTAACGTTCTCGGAATTACCTGTTGGGATCAAAGCAGCACCTTCTAGGTTTCTGTGGCTTCCCTTTGATTCACTGGGTTATGGACTTCAGGTTTTTCCAGCAGAACTCAAAACACAAAGTTTCGCTTCCTTACCCGAGGGGTTATTCAGTCTGAGTGAGCAAAAGCATGTTTTCCAATTATCAAATGAAATTTTAGAGTAAATGATGAATGTTTGTAAATACAAAGATCAACATTTGCAGGAGAAAATTTCTAAGTGCTTTTGTGTGCCCAGGCAATTATATGCAGGGTTCTGATACAGGAGCTGAGCTGAAATACATCTTAAAACTATGGCAAATGAAATTGCTAAGGATTTACACATTTTTAAAGTTTGTTCCAGACCAAGAAACCTACCATTTTAATTGCAAAGAGAAAGAAATGGTAGATTTAATCCCAAGTAACAAGTTTTAAAGTTCTGTTTGCAAAGGATTGTTATAGTTACAAGATGTAAAAGTCAATTTCTTCCTGTACTTTTATGCTGATACCATTTTGCATGTCTCAAGTTCTGTGCTTGCTCTGATCAAAGCTCTGTAATGATTTCACTAACACCAGTGCTCAGCCATGGGATCAGGAATCTGATTATGAATCCATCATACAACACCTTTTTATGTTTAAATGTAAACATTTACATGTTTACAAGTTGAAAACATGATTTTTATTTGCAGTTATTAGCAAGAAGGCTTTTATTAGCAGATTAGTTTTTCTTGAAGGCACTGGTCTTGGTGTCACTAGTAGTGTTTTCTGGGCATTTGTCAAAATGCTACATGGAAAAGGAAGTGGGGGGGAAAAAGAGAGGAGAACTGTTCAAGGTAAAGAAGTCAGCATGAGAATAACACTTACATGATTTTAAACATTCACTGATTTGAAAAGGGGAATTTTATTCCAAATACTTTTTTAGCATGATCTATATTCTCTGTGCTTTTTACCATCACATTCTCTTGGATCCAAAGCTGCCTCAGTGCTATTAAGGAGTCTTAAACAGAATCATTCGTATGAGAGTGCACTTCTGGGCACTTGGTGTCATTTCTCCTTGTCTGTCTTGAATTTGTTGCTCTGCTTAAATAATGGAGATGAATGGGGGCTCACCCTTAACAAAATGAGTTCTGTCTTAAAGCTTCTGCTTTGTCAGACCTCAACCTCTGCTTTGTACAAATTCAGTCATTTGATCATTATACTGATTTGAGCAACTGTAGCTCCTTTAAGGTGTAAATATACCAGGAAAACATACTATTCACAATTTTCATGCAGTGTGTGGAATACCTGGTGGTTAAGCAATTCAAGTGGATGAAGCACCATGGTCTGTATAACTTCCAGATCAGCTGCTCAGGAGTTCTACCACCTGAAAGTATTGGCATCCAAGAAGTAGTGCAATCAACTAAAATACTTTGATGTGGCTTTTTTTTAGTTAGTTGTAATTTACTTAACTTGTGCTGATAGGTTGTGAGCATTTTGGTGCTTGAGTTTTCTACTATTACTTTGATATCATCAGATTTTTCAAAATTTTTTATAATTCTTATGCAAAAATTTGAAGTCAGCTTTATAGCATTGAAATGTTTGTTCCATGTTAAACCAAAGATCCATCTGGGTTTTCTTAGGTCTGATCAGATAATTCAGGAGTAGCAGAGAACAGAGTCATAGCTGGCAATGCTTGGTGATCTGTATCTCAGCTGCTTCTGAGCCACATCACTTGGGCTTTATCTGAGAAGAAAGTCAAGTTTTCCTCTTCAACTAAAAAGATAATTGTTAAGCCGGGTAAATCCTACTTCAAAAAAGTGAAATAATGACTAATTCCAAACATAGATACTTCTAAAGAGAAACTTCTCAATCCTAAGAAGTTTCTCTTGTGGTTTTACTGTAGCTGCATAAGAAGACTGTAGGGTTGGAATATTTAGATTTAGTTCAGAGCTCTTAGAGTGACTTTCTCCAGGCCAACTGATGGGTAAACTGATGCAGATGGAAGTGGTTACCAACAGCAGCAGCTTGTACCTGCTTGTACTCTGCCTAACAGGAGTTACTGCCTCTCAGTGACACCTCCTGTGCATAGAAATATTTATCTCAACACCCTTCAGCTTAGCTGTGTGGGTTCTGTGGGTTTAATTCTGTGGGCAGGGAGAGAGGCCAACTGTGTGAACTTGAAGACTTTTAATTGCTCTTTGTTTTACTGAGATCAGTGGCCAGCTTGTCTGATGACACCCTTGCTCTCCTCTTATTATTTGCAGTACCTGCTACTTTCCTGCTTTCCCAGGCTAAATGATGTATGCAAAATGCTTTCCAGACCCAGTTAATTGTAACAGTTATTTCTCTATAGAAATAAAATATTTTCAGGTATTTGGCCTTTTCCAAGCAGGCTAGCAGAGAGACAGAGTGAAATACATTTCTGGGTGGGGGTGAGATTTTCTATGCGAAATTTACCAGTTTAAATTCCAGTAATGTAATGCCTAAACAAAAACTCTTCATGCAAATTATTTTCTCATCTATGACTCTTTAGGCTTTTGTTATTGTTTGGTTATAGCACACATACTTTGTATCACATTTTTGGATGACTTTCAAGATGTTATATGGTGTTTCAGTGACTGTTAGTGGAGAGCAATTAAAATGTCCCCTACTTTAGAGAAATTACTTGCAAGCATCTTGCATCTTTCAATAGCAAGTCGTGTAGTTTAAACAAGCTCAGTCAGCTTTGATTTTCCCCTCCAGATCTAGGACTTCCTTTTAGTTTGTTGTTTTGCTGGTTAAGACCCATCTTGCAGATAATTGCATCAGCCAACACATGCAAGAGTGGATGTGGCCTAGAAAAAGAGCTGTGTGACTTGTCAGTTGGTTTATACACACACACAAAGAATGAGTGAGCACTAAGCTTCATCAGCATTCTTTCATTCCATCCCAGTTTGAACTAATTGTGGCTGGTAGTATTGTAGTAAAGCCCTTCATTCCTCAGTTATTATATAGATAATGAATAACTTCACCTAAATCCATAACTCTGTTCTGTAGTTCCAGCAGTTCCTACAATATATGAATGCCCTGGTGCTTGGTGCTGAGTGTGCTGCAGCCTGCAGTGAAATTTAGTGAGTGTTCTGTCCTTTCTGTATTTACAGCATCAACAAAGAGAGCATTGTGGATGTAGAAGGTGTTGTGAGGAAAGCCCATCAGAAGATTGGAGGCTGTACTCAGCAAGATGTAGAGCTTCATGTCCAGAGGGTAAATTTATGAGCAAATGGAACCCTGGTTCATTTTTTTTCTATTCAGGCTCTCTGTCTGTCTACAGATAATAAACTGTGTCAGTAAACAGTCCCATACCACAGAAGAAAACTGCTTTAAACTACAAATTCCTCTGTATCATAAGTAAACATGAAACATTTCTGATTTCAAGATATTTGATTTTTAGAATTTATTTTTATCTGCTGTTTAAATTACAGGACCAAGTAAAATAAAGTATTTCACCAGAATAATTCAGCTGGGAATGCTTTTAATTCTAAGCTTTGTTTCTTTACTGCAGCAGATCTTGTAATAAAAAGTATGCTGCTTTTTAAATACAAGTCAGAAGTTTATTCTTTATCAGAAAGTTAGAATATTCCCCTTAGTACAATGGAATGGAATACATTGTTCTCAGCAAAAGTAAAGCACTGGCTTAACAGTTATGGAAGCTCTTGAAATCTAGAATTCCTGTAGCTGTAGGGTTGAAGGAAGTACAGCTTTATCATTTACTTAAATAGAAAGTTTATTTAAACCTTTATATTGTATCATTTCCCTCTGAAGGTTTTCAGCCAAACCATGTGCCTAAATTACAGCTGAAAGAGTTACTTCAAGAGTAGAATTTACTGGCTATTGCAGTTAAAGCAGTCAGGTAAATTTTAGCTACCAGTGCTGGTGAAAATCTGCAGATTTTGGCATCTTTAAGTGTATATGCAGATTAATTATATCCTTGAATTTAATTAAAAAACATTAAATTCACTACATCCACTACACTGCAAGGCAAGGCAATGCGTTTTTCATTCTCTGATTGTATTTTAGTTGTCTCAAGTTTTCAGTCTGAAATGGCTTTTCCACATCTAATCAGATAAGTAAAATGATACACCAAGAAGAACAGGGTGGTGTTGCTGGAATCAGAAGCTAAACATCTGTGATACCTACTAGTTTCAGAGCTGGCAGAAATGCCAGTAGGCTTGTCCCTTGGGCAATGTTTACTTGCTCAACTCAATGCTTCCCAGAAGAAAGCTATTTTTAATCTTTCAGAAGTAAAATAAGCAGCATTGTAATGAGAATGCAACCATGTATCTCAGGCGTGTGAGTGCAGTGAGTGCCTATGCAAACGCTGTTTCAAGACCGTGCCAGAAATACCCTTTTGGAAATCACACCTCTTTTTGAGCTGAATCTTATGCTATTTTTGTTCCTTTCTCAATTTCAGATCTATGTGATCAGTTTAGCTGAGCCCAGGCTGCCCTTACAGCTGGATGATGCTGTTCGCCCAGAAGTGGAAGGAGAGGAGGTGAAAACTCTGCACAAATACCTCTTACTGTCCTTGTAATTGTACAAAAAGCATGAAAACCAGGCAGCTTCCTTAACCCAGTGATTTTAGGGTCTGTAATGCCTGCATTTTATTTCCTTTATCTTATCCAGAAATGTGTTAAAAATGTCTTTAGCTTTGATGTCTGCTGAACTACAGTGGGTCAAAACCCAGAGGGTTTGCTGGTGTGTGTGTGTGTGCGTCTTCTGAAACCGTTTCATTCTGCCTGTGACCTGTGGGAGAAATTGCACCTTAAGCTTTGTTATGCTGCTACTTCAACATATATTCTTTTTGAAATCATGTAGAAATTCTACAGAACTTAGAAGCAGCCCATAGCTTTTAGACAATGTTTTTCTTCATTCATCTTGGTTTGGTGTTTGATTTTGGGTTGTCTTTTTTTTAAAAAAATAAATATTAATTCTGTATTTTTTAGGATGGAAGAGCAACTGTAAACCAAGATACAAGACTGGACAACAGAGTTATTGATCTGAGGGTAAGGAACCTGCTGTGTTGCATTGCTTGTTGCCTGCAAGTATTTATTCTTCGTCTTTCTAATCCATGAAGCAATAAATGTCATGGATTTGATGGAAGTGTGTTGTTTGCCACAGGAAAAATCAACGTGTTTTTCTGCTCGTGAGTGGCATTGTGAAAACACAGGGTTTTTAAGTCCTGAATGTTCACCTTTCCTGGCATCAATAAAAGAAGCATGTATTGCTAGTGTAAAGGTGAACATGTAGGATTTGACATGTGGCCATGTACATCTGGGCTTTTTTATTTACGGAAGTGACTGAATAGGGACAATTTAGAGGCAACATTTATTCTCAAATGTAGCTTTCAGTACCCAGAAGCTGCAGCAAGAGCTCAGTTTTGATATAGAAGATGGAAGTTTTGAGTTCATGTAATTGAGGTGCTGTAATTCATGTCTCACAAGTGAAGTTGTGCTGGGCCAGGTAACAGCAGGAAATAACAGTTAAAAATCCTGTCTGGAAATAGTGGTACAGAAGTATCCATGGCTGGAATTCAGATGAGGGCATCTGCAGAGGTAAGAGCTAAGAATGGAAAGAGAAGGAAGACTGTAATGTCAGAAAAAACACAAGAGATGGAACAGAAAGGAGTGGTCTAAAGGTTATTCCAACCATGTGCACATTCAGTAGTCCAGCAGGACTCTCCCAGTACGTCCTACTGACTTCTTCTAGTGAACTAATAGAGCATGAGTTGTCAGTTTTGTGCCTGCAGGGTACAGCTGCTGAGCTGAGGGGGTGCTGGTGTAACCTTTTCTTAGTTGCATGCCCCCACCATTGTTGATACAGCATTTATTCAGTGGCATCTGGGAGAAGTTTCAGTGTCTGTGTCACCGTTCTGAGTGTCTTTTGCTGTTGCACTTTTTGTTACTTGTTTCAAAACAGATGCAGCTTACTGTGGAGCAGTAGCCTCATGCCTATTTAGAAGTTTGCTTTCTTTGTTCAGCTGGAGCTTTGCTTGTACAACAGAATATTCTACATAATTTTGTGTTACTTTGACTTGCTCTTTAAAAAGGAGAGCTAAGTAAGCAGGAAAGGTATTTAATAGAGAAAGGAAAAATCCCATTGTGTGTATTTATATATGTATATACTATACATTCTATGATTCTATAATTGTATGATGTGTGTTTATATGTATGTGCACAATATAAATGCTGTATGCACTGGAATCACAAAGGCAGTTTGTCTTTCAAAATAACTGAAAAAAAATCCCAAAGTCGCTGATTTTCAGTTATTTGCTTGCATGTAGTACAAATGGGAGTTCAGAGAGCCCCCAGTGCTACAGATGCACTGCATAAATAGGCACGTTCTCAGGAGAGCTGGAGCACATGATGTGTTAAAAGCTCAGAGAGCTCTCTGAAGCCATTGTTAGCCTCTGCTCTCCCTTAGCTCCTCCTTCTACAAAAACCAGATCATGGGCAGCAGGGAAGAAATGTTAACAGAATAGACCTGACAGAGATGCTGTGATGATCTGTTTGTTCCTAGAAGTGTGGGAGGAAGTCCAGCCACACTCTTGTGTACCATCTAGTTCTGGTTTCCTCAGTGCCTCAGATTTTTAAGGAAGAAGGAGGTCATAAAGCATCAAAAATATAATGCTTTTTGGAGAAAGATTTAGCGGAAATACACAGACCTTGGCTAAAATCAGACTGAAAATAATGTGCTTAATATGAAACCAAAAGTATTTTTAAATTTAATTTAAATGCAGTTAAGTCGTTTAACTGATTTGAAGTCATGAGCTCTTTGGATAGGACCAAATTGTGATAAAGCTTAGCTGTGAAACTCAAGTTATTGCATGAATAAAAGGGACTGGATTCCCCAAAATAGGATTGGTCCATCCAGCTGTGCTGTAAACTCAGCTAAGTTTCATATTGATGCAATAGGAGTGCAATTAGTAATTAGCAAATTGCATTAATGGAGATGTAACATGCAAAGTATTCTACAAAGATTTCAACATTTCCATTCTTGGGTATGTGTGAAAACAGACTGGGCAGTACCCTGTATTTTTAAACAGTCTTTTGTTTTAGTCTCCCAGAGGTGTGTGGTAGGTTTTTTTAGGGGTTAGAAATGGGAAGTGCTTAAATGCCAAGATCCCAAGATGTTGCTGTAGTTGTCGCTCTGATACATGGAAGGAAAACAGAGATCATTTAAGACAGAGGGGTTTTAAAACCTCAGTGGTGATTGAGGAAGAATGAATCTGTTCCTGATGGGTGAACTCATAAAATTCAGATCACATACTTATGGGTGATTAAGAAAAATGGAGGATGTAGAGACAGGAGAGCTGGTAAAGATAGAAGAAGTGTCCTTGTGTAGACCAGATCTTTTCTCACATAACCAGAGTTGACCTTGAGGAAACCACTGTTGACCTAAGGATCTTTTTTTCATGATAGCTCAATGAAAATCAAAACAGTTAATTCTAGAGATATTTGATATTCAGAACAATTTAAAAAGGCCAGTTGGTGCACTGGTTCCGTTTTCAAATCTTTATTTTTCTGCTGTTCCCAAGTTTAACTGAAGTTTTCAGTGGTGTAGATTTTCCATGTCTATAAAAGCACCTATAGAAGCCATGTTTCAGGAACATCAATGAATAAAAGGCAAACGAAACACTGGATTTTTGTGTTTTGGTTCTTAGCTTGACTGAGAAAAGACAGTTCAGGTTCATCCAGTTTATAAAAATGGACTGGACTAATGTCTTTGCTCTGGCTTGTATTTGTTATCTAGTAGGGTTTTATCTTATCAGAATCTCTGCAGATTTGACTTGAATTATATGCATTTTGCAGTACCAATGCTGTAATTGTGCTTGCTAATGCACAGCAAAGTCTTTTTAGGGTCAGTGCTGCCCTGTTTAAATTGCTCAGGGTGGAGCATAAGCATTAAATTATATTTTTAGTAGTTTATGGATGCCAAACTGAATTATATGATAACCCAACTGTACACTGATCTTAATGCAGTTGGTTTGGGTTTTTTTTCCAAATACTCAATTACTTTGAGCTTGATTTCATTGGGATGAATTCAATTTACTTGTTGCAAAAGCTGTCTTTTTCCTGACTGAATTCAAGCTTTAATGAACAAGCAGATGCAGAGTTTATTTCATTTAGGTAGTGATTGGGTACTGAGGACTTAATGTCATCCCAGCTGCTCAGACAACAAGCTTATTTATTTCTTCTTATACTATAAGTAATATCAAGATTTGAATAAAAGTTTCAGTCACTTAAAAAAAATTAACATAAATCCTATTTCCCAGCAAAATTCCTAAACTTCTCATATATACAGCAGAGAAATTGAAAAATTATTTGTGTTACTTAAAATAATATAGATTATTTAATATAGAATACATTGGTTTTCTCTTTTTACTTAGCCTGCTTTATGTATTTAGTGAGTGATTGAGGTGGAGAGCAGGTAGTTAGAGCAGGCAGAGAAGCAAAACCGAGGTGAGTGGAACAAATTCTACAGCAAAGAGAAGAGTTTGCAACAGCTTTGCAGGTCTGTGCCCCTCACACCTCTCTGAGATCATAGATATGATCACATGAGGTGTCAACTGCCCTCAGTTCTACACAGACACACCTGCTGGTCTCTACCAACTCACGTGGCCACTATTCCAACACGTGTCCTAGTTTGAGACTACAGACTGCTGCTTGTGCTGAATTCAGTCTGATAATCATTTTTATGATCTTCTAGTTCTGTTGGTTTTGATGTTTTCCTTAGTGACATTTAAATAATAAACACACAGGTGAAATGAAAGTGAGGCTATGACCAAAATTTATATTTCATCATTGTTGGCAAAACATGGTTTCTGATATCTTCTATATGATATTCTGATATTCTGATATGAATTATTAAAAATGGTGAGTTTTCCTGTCAAATCAACTGAGCACACCCAGGTAAAACATCAACACTGGTAACTGCAACAGCATTTAAGTGACCTCAGTGTTTCTGTTTAACTCTCAAAGGAATGCCTTTGCCATAGGGTCAAGTAAGATACTTTGTAGTTACATGGAAGAGTTCATATTAATGTCAAAGGGAAAGAATACCATGGCAAAATTTTAAAAGGAACAAGTAAAAATGAGTTGTCCAAGAGTGGGCAATATCTTGAATTATTTTCTTCACGTTTTGTCCTAAACATTATTACCAATACAAAGGATTAAATCTGAAAAGTTTTGCTCTTTGTGTAGGTAGAGAATCATCTTTCAAACCTTTGGAAAGTTCTGGTGGCACCTGAAACTTTTTGAGGTCATGCATTTGACACCACTGCTTGTTGATGTTTGCGGTTCTTTAGGAGGTGTTCTCAGATGTCTTGCTGATCTGATGTCTTGCTGATCTTACAAGGAGACCACAGTGTCACAGATTCTCAACAGTTACCCTTATTGGCAGTCTCTGAATGAATGAGCACTGCAAGCCAGAGCTACCTTTGGTAGAAAGAAGAGTGCTCTTGTCAGATCTAATTTGGGAATTGCTGGTCTGTAAATAAAAGCTTCTCCTCCTATTCTGTAGTTAAATACAGGCTTTAGTGTTGCAATCTGTGAATTTGGCTGCTTTCATACTACTTGTTAAGTGTAATTTTTCATTCTAGATGGGATTAAGAACATGAGTCTTTGCTCTCCATCCTCACTAAACACAGGAGGAGTTACTAGCTGATGAACTATTATTTGTTATTGACTAGTGATTTTTCTGTGCACACTTTTAGGCCAGACCAAGCAAGAGCTTTCAGATTGGGTTTTGCAGCCATTTTCTTTTTCCCTAGAACTGTATGATTTGCCATTCTGACCTGCTCCAACATGAAGCTGGTGTTGGTTTGAAGGGTAGGAAAGGCATTGTTGCTATACTGCTTAGAATAACCATTACACATTTTGTCTCGGCATTTTTAGAAATTTATCTAGTTCATTTCCAGGCTGGACAAGGCACTGAGCAGCCTGATCTAGTGGGAGGTGGAACTGATCTAGTGGGGGGGTTGGAACTCGATGATCTTTAAGGTCCCTTCCAACCCAAGCTATTCTATGATTCTATGATTAAAAACTTTGTTGGTAATCCCAAATGTGGCTTTTTAAGTCATCTCTTGGAGAATGCCTTTTACCTTCTAAGTAGCAGATGGTTAAGGAAAGAAAAAAATAATAAAATATCCCTTTGAATCATCCCAGTGTTTTGGTGTAACCACAGCCAGATTATGCCAAGAACTCAAGCAAAGACTGATTCTGGGAGACCAGTGCAACGAAGGTGAAAAAGTTTGAGGGTATTTTTGTAACTGTTGCTCAAAACCTCATTTCCTTCGTTTTGAAAGTAGTGGTAGTAGTGGCTGTGGTTAATGCTATCAGACAGTGAGAGCTGCTAGCTATTAGTTACTAGTCTCAACCACTTACACTCCTGAGGTGTCTTACTGGTCAGATAAAATTGCACCTAATTCCAAATGCTGACAGATCTGCAGGATAATCAGGGGCTTTTTCTGTGTTTATTTTATTTTTCTGCCAAGTGCTATCTTTATCTTACGGAGGTGATGGGCCATAGCTTTATTTCAGCGTATCTACAGACTGTCTAAATTTGGGTGCTTAGATAATTTGTTTTGGTTGGAGGGTTGGTTTTTTTTTTCGTTTTGTGGTTTGGTAGGAGTCATGTGAGAGAGCCCACAAGGCTGTTCTTGCCCTAACTGAAAACATGGGCACCTTTCAGAAAGGAGAAGTAAACAGTGCCGTGACGCAGTTTGTCGTAAGGAACTGTTCTCTTTGTTGTTTGCAAGAGTTCGTTGGGTTTAATACACACTTCTGTCAGGTCTGAACCCTGCAGGCACAAAATCAGATACAGCTTCAGTGTTGATGTGCTGCACTGTTGGGTTTTTTTCACTCTTCACACTAAGGAGGAGGGCCATGAAGATGATCAAAGGGCTGGAACAGCTGCTCTATGAAGACAGCCTGAAGGAGTTGGGGTTGTTCAGCCTGGAGAAGAGAAGGCTCAGGGGGGACCTCAGAGTAACTTATCAGTACCTGAGGGGGTCCTACAGAAAGGCAGGGGAAGGACTTTTTAATATGATATCTGATGGGAGGACCAGAAACAATGGATGTAAATTGGAAGGGGGTAGATTTAGACTTGACATAAGAAAGAAATTCTTTACAGTGAGGGTGGTGAAACACTGGAACAGGTTGCCCAGAGAGGTTGTGGAATGCCCCCTCTCTGGCGGTGTTCAAGACCAGGCTGGACAAGGCACTGGGCAGCTTGATCTAGTGGGAGGTGTCCCTGCCTATGGCAGGGGGGTTGGAACTCGATGATCTTTAAGGTCCCTTCCAACCCAAACTATTCAATGATTCTAAAGCCCCAAGAGTGTTAAAAGTGTAGGTATTTGCTAACCAGAGAGGTGACTTAAGTGTGTCACATATGTAAACAATGTGAAGAAGCTGAATCTGCTTTTGTTTTCAGCTAAATCTACCTTTGGAGTGAATTTTGAAAAGGCAGAAGAACTGCAGTTGATATGATAGGACTTTTTAATAAGATATCTGATGGGAGGACTAGAAATAATGGATGTAAATTGGAAGGGGTAGATTCAGGCTTGACATAAGGAAGAAATTCTTTACAGTGAGGGTGGTGAAACACTGGAACAGGTTGCCCAGAGAGGCTGTGGATGCCCCCTCTCTGGAGGTGTTCAAGACCAGGCTGGACAAGGCACTGAGCAGCCTGATGTAGTGGGAGGTGTCCCTGCCTATGGCAGGGGGGTTGGAACTCGATGATCTTTAAGGTCCCTTCCAACCCAAACTATTCTATAATTCTGTGATCAGGTGTTATATGAACTGTTTTAAATGCTGGGAGGTTAGACCTGGCTTTTGAGAAGTTGACATGGTTAAAATGTGGCTGTGTTTTTACATGAAAAACATTGTATTTGGTAGCCCTTAATAGTCACAAACATTTCTGCCTTATCTAAGTTATTTAGGGCTTTGCTTTTATCGTGCACTGTATATTACTGCAGCTGTTCTGGGTTGGTGTGCTGAAAGCTTTTTAATAGGTTAAGTGTTTTTATTCAATTTCTGACTATAAAACCTTCTATTTGCAGAAGCACATCTCATAAATCAGCGATTCTTTAAGTGTAGATTTGACCGTGGTGCCTCTTTTAAAACCAAATATGCCATAAATTGGGATGAAGCATTTCTCTTGTTTGCTTTGCTGTTTCTTTTTTTGTGATTAACAATCACCAATTTGCACTTTCCTCTGTTTAGGCAAATACAATAAAGCAAGTGTTCTAAGAAGTGATTCCTCCTTTCAGCTGTCCAGAAAAAAGCTAACAGAGTCAGGAAAATCTAACTTTAGGATTCATTATTGTATCTTCTTTTTATAGACCTCCACTAGTCAGGCAATCTTCTGCCTTCAGTCTGGTATTTGTCAGCTTTTCCGAGAAACTCTTATTCGCAAGGGATTTGTGGAAATTCAGACTCCCAAAATCATTTCAGGTATTGTATGTCTGATCCAGCAGCTACAGGTCTGCTTCTTTTACAACTGCTTAGCACACACATCTGCCAAAAGTTTAGTAGGTTTTCAGTCAAAAAAAAAAGATGAAGCTCTATTTCTAGTTTAAATGCAACATAGCAAACTTACAGCAGATGTCAGAGCTGTTCTTTACTTTGCTTCTGGCTTTGGATGTTAAGAGGCTAAGAAGACATATGCTATATATACTTGATTTTATGTACTTTGCAGTGCATTGAAGGCTTTAATTTGGTTAAATACAGATGTCTGATTATATGCATTGTTCTTCAAATCAGCGTTCTAAATGCTGAGCACTGCTAGTTCCATTCTCCATATCAATAAAAACTGTTGTAATTTAGATTAAAAGCAGCTTCCATCGTAAAGAAGTTACAACAAACATACCATGGTATAAAAGATGATGCTCTTATATCAAATATGTTACTTCTTTGGCAATGAGCACATGGCTGAATGCAAGGTGGCAGATAATTCTCCTGAAAATGTGGCATCACACCTTCAGCCCAACTAAAGATCTGAAAATGTAAGATTTTGCCTCTAACCCTTTGGTTGATCTGCTGGATTGTTTTCAAAAAAGTCAAGTTCCCTGATGTACAGATGGATGCTTTTCTTCTGTTGTTTTTTTGTGTTTGAGGTTTTGTTGATGTCACTAAGATATGTGGCATGGAAAATGTAGAGCAGAATATTTGTATTATTCTCATTGTTTTTGCATTCATTCTGTGCCTACATTTTGCTTACTGAATGTTGTACTTCTGGATTTAGATTTTCAAAGGCAGCTCTTGGCTTTTTACAAAATACAAGCAACTATTTTTTCAACATGCAAAGTGTCATTGAGCTATAAGATTAGATAATCTTTCTTTTTCAAAGAGACAGTTGAAGCAGCATGAAGTACTAAAGACTCCCAAGTAGTTTATTTATGTAGGAGTTTTGAGGAAGTGTGCTGTTCTCACTGTGCAGCCTACCATTGAGAGCAGGCAAGCAAGCATCCTATTGTTAGAATGAGAGCTTATTTTTTTTTAAATAACTAAGTTAAGGCAATGTAATTCTTGCTAAACTTCAAATTTAAATATCTGTTCTAAGACTGGAAATTTAATTTAAAAGTTCTCTGTTTTGAAACGCATCTGTAGATATTAACTTTAAATGGTACTTTAACAAGAGTTACCTTAATATTAGAACTTCCAAAGATGATTTACCAGTCTTTAACTCTGGGTTAGCAAGTTGGGTAACTGTAACTCTCATATCACACACTGGGAACAGATTGCCCAGAGAGTTTGTGGATGCCCCCTCTCTGGAGGTGTTTAAGGCCAGGCTGGACAAGGCACTGAGCAGCCTGATGTAGTGGGAGGTGTCCCTGCCTATGGCAGGGAGGTTGGAACTCCATGATCTTTAAGGTCCCTTCCAACCCAAACTATTCTATGATTCTATGAAATGGAAAGATAAAGTGACTCTGCTGACAGTTTAGGTGGACAGTTTGCTGTAAGGGAGTGAAATGCATGTTTTGTTGGTTCCTATTCTCTCAAGGTAACCTCCCATGAGAACTGCCTCAAACTGATCAAAGACCTCTTTGGCAACTGTCCTCTGGTAAATCTAATTTTGGCTCAGGGATGCCTTTCAGTTAGAGAGTGTGGTCCTGGGGATGTGCATTTTCATCTCAGCCTCTGCACTTAGCACCTGGAAGCCCACATCACTGATAACGATTGGTTTCCACAGAAATGTAGGGCTGTGAGGAGATATGGTGGTACCAGCAGGCATTTTCTTCTCTCCCCACTCTGAGGTGAAGAATAGAATCATAGAATAGTTTGGGTTGGAAGGGACCTTAAAGATCATCAAGTTCCAACCTGCCATAGGCAGGGACACCTCCCACTAGATCAGGCTGCTCAGTGCCTTGTCCAGCCTGGCCTTAAACGCCTCCAGAGAGGGGGCATCCACAACCTCTCTGGGAATAGCTGGGAATAGTGACACTGCAAAAATTCCCTTAACATGAATGGGAATATGCTTTGAAGAAAAATCTCCTTCAGATCCCTAGATGTTAGAGCAATAGCCTTATCATTGTATATCCACAATCTTTTTTCCATTTTAATTTTAATAACCACTGCAAGCGTTTGCTTTTCAGCTGCCAGTGAAGGAGGAGCCAATGTGTTTACTGTATCCTATTTCAAGAGCAGTGCCTACCTGGCTCAGTCCCCACAGCTCTACAAGCAGATGTGTATATGTGCTGACTTTGAAAAGGTTTTCTGCGTTGGGCCAGGTAAGAAAAGTGTTGGATTACCCAAGGTCTGGAGTGTGGCTTTTTAGCAGCTGTGGGGGTTCAAGAAACACAAACGGTTTCACTTGACATAGTTTCACTTACCAAGAACAAATTTCAGTTGGGGTGACTAATGAGAGTAAAGTCAACAGAGAAGTTGCTGGAACAAAGCTAAGATGCTGAAATAAGGGTGGAGTGCCCTTCTTCCAGTGCCTGCACTTCTGTGAGGAGAAAGAACTGAGTTGCCTGGGAAATTGATAATACGGTGAAATTTGTAAAACATGGATTTCAAACTGTGATTTCTGAAACCACAGTTTCCTGTTAACCACATTAGTTCCTTTAGTTGCCCAGCAGTAAGCACTTAAAATAGGCAAGGTTTGATGTACTTCACATTGCTTATCAACAAGATTGCTTATGGGAGGACTAGAAACAATGGATGTAAATTGGAAGGGGGTAGATTTAGACTTGACATAAGAAAGAAATTCTTTACAGTGAGGGTGGTGAAACACTGGAACAGGTTGCCCAGAGAGGTTGTGGATGCCCCCTCTCTGGAGGTGTTTAAGGCCAGGCTGGAGAAGGCACTGAGCAGCCTGATGTAGTGGGAGGTGTCCCTGCCTATGGCAGAGGGTTGGAACTCGATGGTCTTTAAGGTCCCTTCCAACCCAAACTATTCTATGATTCCATGTCTTTATCCCTTGCTTCTGTGTACACACCAAACACGTGTTTTGGGAATTGCATACTTTTAACTGGGCTGTCAGTAAACTGTAAAAAAAAATTATAATTACCAGTCCCATGCTCTCTCTTTATCAAAAGCTGACAGGACTTGTCCTCTTTAGGGGGTAATAAAGGATTTTTTTTCCCTAAGACCTCAAAGATCATCTTAAAAATTCAGATGCTGGAAAAAAAATTCAATAACAGGTTACAAAATTTAAAAAAAAAGTCTGCAAGTAAGTCAGGAGAGCTTCAGTTTCTTGTTAATTGTTGTCAGATGAGTCACGCTTTATAGGAAGACGTGTTAGTATGAAAAAAAAATCCTCTAGAACACATAAACGTGCACAAGTCCACTTCCTCTGAAAAAGGTGGTTTTCAAATCTGAAAGGTCTTGTGTGCCTAAAAGCTTGTGGTTTTTTTCCACTTCTCTCTGTTGGTCTAACAAGAGATACAGCCTCCGTGAGTCTTGTCTGCCTTGTATCCTTTAAGCACCACAAGTACAATAACTCTGTGGCTGTTGTTACAAGCCACGCTCTGAGGCAGCAGCTAGTTTTCTTTTTGTTTTTCAGTGAGAGTTGTTATGTCTAAAGACAGCACTGTCTGCCTCATCCATATGCTGATGTGATTGATTGTCAGTTTTCTCTTTCAAAGTGGAATGGTAATTACAGGCCAGTTAGAATTCCTGTTGTTTTAATTTTACAGTATTTAGAGCTGAGGACTCCAATACACACAGACACCTGACTGAGTTTGTTGGTCTGGATATTGAAATGGCCTTTAACTATCACTACCACGAAGTGGTAGATGAGATTGCAGATACCTTGGTGCAGATATTCAAGGGACTTCAGGAAAGGTAATGAGAGCATTTTCCATTTCACAAGCAACTTTATTTGTTTGAGATCTCTGGTATTCTGATATCAAGTGGGTGAGCAGTTTATCCTCAGCTTGGCTGATAGACGTTTCTAATCTGATTTACAGCAGAACTTCAGACATTTTTGATTTGCTCATAACTATGTGCCTGACTTTTGTAGTTCATTCAAGTGACAGGCCAGCAAACTCTTGATCTTTACCCCATGTTGCATCTCCTACAGTGTGATGGCTTGCACTAAGAACATTTGGTGTTTGCTTTTGAGTGGACTCCCTAATAGAAATGTCCTTTTTGTGTCTGATTGTAATATTTTGAGATTAATATTTCCTATCTAAGAAAGTCTTTCTAAATCAAATTTATTCTAACAGCCTGCACTGCACTCTGCCAAAAGAGCAGCGAAGATTATTTGCAGTCTAACTCATTAAAAAAGCCAGGATGGGACTTCAGAAATTTCATTTCATTTTAGTGATTTTCATTTGCTTACAAATAGGACTTATCTTGCCAGCAGAAATGGAGATCTTTTGATTTGTCTAGATGGAAATTTATATTTCACATAGGTCAAATCAAAGAAGAACCTAGGTAAATATTACAAGTCAAAGAGATGGTTTCTCAATGTCATTATGGTGAAAATTTGACCCAGTCTATTATTTCTTAGAAAAGGAATAAAACCAGAGTAATAGTAAAATATTACCATGTATATCATAGTAGCAGAGGCATTAACTTATATAAAGAATTTCAGACTTTCTCCAGAAGTGGCTTTGGAAGTTTTTTATGTTGCGAGAGGGACCTCTTGTGGCCAAATAGCATTGTCATGGTAAAAGCTTTGCAAGAAGAGCACATTTCCTGATAGTTTCCTGTTTGACTTCTCTTCTTGTTTCCTTGCATACAGATTCCAAACTGAAATCCAGACGGTGAGCAAACAGTTCCCATGTGAGCCATTTAAGTTTTTGGAGCCCACTCTAAGGCTGGAATACCGGGAAGCTGTGGCCATGCTTAGAGAGGCTGGTGTGGAGATGGGTGATGAAGAAGATCTGAGGTACTTTGGCAGTACCCAAATATGTCAGAATCTTGAGAAAATGGCAATAACGTGTACTGGGCAGCCAACAGCCCTCAAGAGGAGGGCATTGACAAATATTGTATTGAAAAATAATGTTTATGAAAAATTCCTTCCTTTTAATGTAGACTATACTTACATTCTCTGAAATCCACCATAATTTATAACACAAAGGAGAGTGATGAACCTTTGAAGCATTTGTTTTTCCTAACATGTTTCTAACATTGTTTCATGTCTTTGAATAGGACTAAGCAAAAGCATTCTTCAGTCTTAAGACTTTCCCATTTCTTTCCATCTTTGAGACAAGCAATTAAGTAGTCATTATTGAATTACCATTGATTAACAGATAGATTTAATTAAATAACTACAAAGGATATTTTTGTAGACATGTAACAAATTAAATTATTTTTGTTCTTTCCCATAATATATCCAGTACTGTTGTGATCTAAAGGGTTGGATGCAGCAGATCTGTAATTTAAACCCTTTTAGCTTTATGAACTATATGATTAGTGCAGGTTTAAATCACTTAATTGTGATAATCTTTTCCAGCACACCTAATGAAAAGCTCCTGGGACGCCTGGTAAAGGAGAAGGTAACCCTTATTTTAGAATAAATAAATTTGCCTTTGAATCTGAAACCTGATGTTGTTAGAGTCATTGATATAAAAACCTGCTTCATGCATGCAAAACACATTTTTACATGCTGATAGAGAATACAGATCTCAGAATATGCTGAAATGGTGAAGAGTTTGATTGGCATAAGAATTTTTAATAATCTGACTCCACCTTAATTTTGCTGCTGGTTATTTAATCTACTGATAATTTTGTCTTCATCATTAATGAGCTGTTTCAAAACTATTTTCAATCTTTTGTATTTATTTCTGCCATCTGTTATTGCTGAGTATATGGGATATTACTTTCCAAAACCAGTTTTTATGATAATAAAAGAAAGTCAAACAAACATATTTTTACTGAATTTATAGGAGGAGATGAGCTCTTTGGCAAAAAAAATAAGTACCTGTTACTGTAGTAAGAGCAAGACATTTTACTGCTAAACAGGTGTAAGTTTACACTAGAAGCAGTATTGAAAAACTGAAAAATAATATACCACTTCTACTTGTAACTTATTTTTGAAGATGCTAATCAGGTTAGTGGAAAGTTATCAGGAGATCTTTTTTATTTTACACACTCACTAGTTGTGTCTTCCTCTTGTAATTTGTTCTTTGCATAATTTTCTAAATTTTCTTCTTTCAGTATGACACAGACTTCTATATTCTTGACAAATATCCTCTTGCTGTGAGACCTTTTTATACAATGCCAGACCCAGTAAACCCTGTAAGTAAAATTCTTGGTTGTTGTCAGTAGGGTTGTTTTTGTAGTTTAAATTATTTCATCTAGGGAGAGCTTGACAAGACTGATAAACTGTATTTTTATGATCTGCTGTTAAATGGTTCTGTTAACATGATTAGGTCAGTGTTACATGACTCATAGGATGTTTAGTTGCTCTTCACTGAGGAAAATATACAAGAAAGAAGCAAATCTAGCTAAAACTAGAGCTTTATAAAGAGATCTCCATGGTCAGAGCATGGAGACATGTAACAAATTAAGTTATTTTTGTTATTTCCCATAATATATCTAGTGCCATTATGATCTTTCAGCATCACTGAAAAGGGGCAAAAACATTCTTCCAGGGCAACAGACACTTTAACAGAAAACGGGCTTTTTTACATTAGAAATTCTAGCCCTTGTTCTGGGTAAATACCAAGTGGAGCCCAAAGGCTGTAATTCCCAGGCAGACTGTAAATACACTGCAGTCTCACTGCACATCTCTAGATCTAACTTATTGAGAAGTATATATGTGCCACCTAAGAATGGAGCATCTATAGGTTGGAAATAAACTCATCTTTATGTTTTTCCAGAAAAACTCCAACTCTTATGATATGTTCATGAGGGGAGAAGAGATCTTGTCTGGAGCACAGAGAATTCACGATCCTCAGCTGCTGACAGAAAGAGCCAAGCACCACGGCATTGGTAACGAGGCAAAAACATGAAGCTGAATTTAAAGAATAATTGCATTTATTTCCCTAAGAAGAACTATTTTATATGGCACTAGTGCTAAAATGACACTGCTGTTTAATTCTTAATGTTAATCTATTTAATTCTATTTAACTGTTTTAATCTAGAGTGGTGGTATTGAGGAACTAGGTAGTTGCCCAGCAACACCTTGATGAAAAGGAACTGTTTCTGAGGGCTTTAGAGAGGAATGCAATGAAGGAAATACCTTCAACAGAGCAAATGCAGACAAACAAGTCTAATTCACTCCTGCCCCTCTGTACTCAGACTTTTTACAGAGTATTCTTCACCAGAGTCTTGGTTGACTGTCCTTTCTACATCTTGAACTGAGAGCAAACAAACAAGAGGTCTCCTTTGGTAAAATAAAAAAAAAAAGCACAAAAAACCCCCACAAAGCCTCAGTGGGGACAAGGCCAGCTAATAGTAGAAAAATAAATCAGGTGAAGATCAGGAGAATAAAATCTTGGTTAGTATGATGCTTTCAGTGAATGGCAGAGAGAAGCAACAGCCAGGCAGTAGAAAGGGGGGAAAATACTTGTGAACCTTTGCTTTTTCACTGCAGTTTGTTCAAGAAGTCACCATTTTCTGTAAGTTGCAATCAATAGTTGTGTCTAGATCTTACTCAGTTCTCAGGTTTCTTCCCCGATTAAGTTACTAACAGAATTATAAGCCAAAACTATTACAGTAATAATTTCTAGGCAGCCCTGCATGATTTCTGTTTAATGAATAAACCCTTACTGTTAGTGTATAAATTTTTTGGTAAATTTTAAAAATATTTTGGCAGTTGTTTACTTGCTTGTATGCTTGGCTTGGGGTTCACTGAGTAGGTGATAAATGTGTCTTTTTCCTCTCTAGATCTGGAGAAAATAAGGGCTTACATTGATTCTTTTCGTTTTGGTGCACCTCCACATGCGGGTGGTGGAATTGGTAAGTATCTCTATTTCATTTTAGTCTGAGCTTTATTTAAACTACTAATTTCAAGCAAGGTGTAATATAAAATTCAGAAGAGTAGCCTTGTTAGGTTCTTCATCCTGAAGGATTTAAGGATTTAAGGACAGATGCTAGAATGTAAGTATCATCAGAAGATAAAAAGGCAAAATATTATTGTCCCTGTCTCACAAGTTTAAAAAGTAGGTGGTCACAAGAAAAAATGCTGATGTATTAGTCAGATGCATCACTTTTAAATTTAGGAAGCAAGAAAATAGTGTATTATGTATGGATTTATCATGGCCTACTGATAGCAGAAGCCACTGGTCTCTTAGTGCATTTGATAATGTAGGGAGGAGAAATAAGGGGTTGTTTCTGGTTTTCTCTGATTTGACTGAATGTCACTGAGTTTGGCTGATGCTAATTGCTTCAACAAAAGTGCAGAAGCTTTGTGTCTTGGGTGTATTTTACATATTAAAATGAAAAAAAGAGTTTTTAAGCATCTTGATGCTAACAATTAACAGTTATGCACATTGCTTTCAGTAGCTGGATGAAATATGTTCATGCCTATGGAAATAGGTCCTGATCAATAAAAAAATTACTTGTTTGATGCAGTCTTCCTGCATTTGCCTTACTTTTGTTAAGTAATGTTTAGTACATTCTTAGCTTGTGCTCAGAACAACTTCCAAAGTAAGCCTTCAGTATAGATCTGCATGATGTACACAGTTGAGAGAACTGAAATACCTACAAGGTGTAAGTGTGGATGGTCATGCAGTACTTGTGAGCAGAGGTGAAGCAGCATTTCCACGTGATCCAAAATTATTTAGGCCAGTTAGAACAGACAGAGAATCACAGAATCATAGAATAATTCAGGTTGGAAGGGACCTTAAAGATCATAAAGTTCCAACCCCCCTGCCATAGGCAGGGACACCTCCCACTAGATCAGGAAGCTGGTATTTACTGCTGAGCCTATATTTTTTGTGCTGCAGAGGGTTTGGGATGAAATTCCACACATACTGATGGATATTTTTATTTATTTTAGGGCTGGAAAGGGTAACCATGCTGTACCTGGGGCTGCATAATGTTCGCCAGACCTCCATGTTCCCACGGGATCCCAAACGACTGACACCCTGAGAGGAGCTGCTGGCAGAAGTTGGAGAAGGTTCTGGTTTGCCCTGCAAAATAAAGATAGGATTTGCAAGCATATTCCCTTGTAATGAACGTTTATTCATTTGAGCATTGTAATATGCAATAAAAAAAGGGAAAAACTCATTTACTAAAGTGCCACAATATTATTTTTTTTTTATCCTGGGCTGTTTATTTAAAAGAAAATATTTTAAGAGATCACGATTCTTTGTATTGATTTTTAATGAAAATGTGACAATTCGAGTTTCTAGTGTCACATTACATTGTAGCTTGTTTCTTAGACATTTTAATAAATTATGCAATTAAAATTCTGCATTTTTAACTTATGTGAACAAAATTGGATAGTCTTAAGTACAGAATTGGCTCGAAGCTACAATAACAATGCTTGCAGGAGGAAACCTATTTTTAATTTACATGAGCATCAGGTAGAGAAGCAGATGAAGAGAATAATGTTCTTAACAAAAACTCTTCATATGAAATTGTGAAAATAGATTGCAATAAAACTTTCAAAGCAAATAAAATACGGTATCTGTCTTTCTGGTTTTTGCTTTGCATCCTCACAAGATAATAATGAATAACAGTTTGGGGTTTTTTTTAAATGATGCAATAACTGCCAAAGTTTTAAATTTATTTTCTTTTTATCTTCTTCCCTTTTTAAAGAAATTTGTATGCAGGACATGGGCCTGTTTTTTTATTTTGTGATGCTGTTGCAGAATGGATAGAAGGTTACAAATACTCAGGGCATACACAAGGGAGATATATATATATTAAAAAAATTATATATTAAAAAAAAACAAAAAAACCTCTCATAAAATGGAATGGTGAGTTTGTGAGGTACTGTCTTTTCCTCCCTGACCTAATCTTTAGGATAACAAATAAAACAAATCATCGAGGATTTCATGTTTATATTGACAATGAAACAGAAGTAAATAATGCAAGCCAGCCAAGTTAAGAGGTTTTTTTACTGTATCAATGCTATGAACTGCCCAAATCTTGCACATTTAGAGAAATTTGGTATTTCTGTAAGTCTGAGAACTTCTAAAAATCTTGCAGACATCCTTGTTCTCAAATGAATCACCTCCTTCAACCTCTGCAATTTACAGTGATGTACAAAGCTACTTCTCTTCCTCTGCCCAACCCCCAGGACGTGCCCTGCATTCACAGAGGAACCAGTGTATTTAAGACTTCCTTGCATGGACTATATTTTATAGTTACTTTTTTCAAATTTAAAACATTTTTTAAGAGTAAGTGCCAAAGAGCAAAGGATTAAATTCCTTCCTTTGGCACTGCAATAGAGATACTTTCATATTCATATGCATTTGTAATTCCTGACTTAATTTTTGCCTAACATTTTACATGATAAAGAGCTTTCAAATGGAGGTATGGCTTAGTCAGCCTGTGTTATGGTTGGTACCTTGATGTTTAAATGTCAGAGAAGCCACATACTGGTTATGCTACAAAAAGGTCAGTGAGGCTGTGTATAAATTGTGGAGAATTTCACAAAAGGGCAAATCATCTTCTGCAGCTGCCATTGAATGAGACTTAATTTGAATGTTTTGTGACAGGGTTCTCCATTAGAAGGCAATCATAGGAAAGGTCAGTCAGGTAAGCACTGCAAATGTAAAAGTTAAACTTTGTTTAGAAGTCACACAGTCCATGGAAATAACATAACTTTGCAGCTTTGCTTATGAGTCTCTTGTAATTAATATACCATGAAATCTTAGAATCATAGAATAGTTTGGGTTGGAAGGGACCTTAAAGATCATCTCCAATCTCCCTGCCATAGGAAGGGACACCTCCCACTACACCTGGTTGCTCAATGCCTTGTTCAACGTGGCCTTAAACACCTCCAGAGAGGGGACATCCACAACCTCTTAAAATCATAGTGTAGCCAGTTGTACTTCACAGAGCTTCACTGATGAATCCATGTTTCAAAACAGTTGTTTATTCAGCTAAGCCAACTAGAATGAATTGCATTTAATTACTTCTGTTCATATGGAACCAGTAAAATATTCCACATTGGCAACACATCCTTCTAATAAGGAGCAAAATTACAGACTTAGATTCCATGCCAGAGAAGAAAATTATTTGAGAACTCGGTTTCTTCCTCTAGATTTGTCAGTTTTGTGCATACACTCCTGGAAGAGCCATGCTTATCCTAATTCTGTTAGAGTTATTCATGTTGTGCAGCCACTGTAAATAAATCAAACCACAAGAACAGGAATGGAGCCCTTGATTCCTTTATATGCAGAACCTTTTCATGCAGTGTTTCTTAGCTAACTGAAAGTAATTACCATCATAAATCAAAGTGCATTTGTCCTAAATGTCATCTTAACAGAGTACTTTAGTGGGAGCTGCACGTTGTTAGAATGTAATAGTAATTTCAGCATGTTGAATTGCTTTGATAGGTAGCAACTTTGTTCTGGTAGTTCTGGAAAAAGTCACACCTGCCTGCTCCTTCATTTCCAGTAACTTGCCAGAAGTTAAGGATTTTGCACAGAGTTTGCATTGCTGCTGCTTCTCCACCAGTTCAGATGGTTTCTGTTTTATTTTCTTTGGTGGTATACAAAGGGCAATTACAACTGTGCAATGTTTTTTGAATGAAGGAACTGAAAAGGATGTTGGTAAGCACAGCCAGGGAGTCATCTGCTCAAAACAAAACCCACAGAGCTCCAGTTTGCTTTTGCAGTTTAACTAAAACATTTTCCTGTGAAAACCATCTGTGTTCCCTCAGCTCTCTGAAGCTGCCCAGCAAGAAAGAGGACTGGGGCTGTTCTTTTGGCAGCCAAGTTTGGGGTTAGTACCACATGGCTGTCTGCTCCCTACCCAGGGGGCAAGGGAGAAAGAAAGAGAAGGAAAACTCTGTGCTTCCACTCCAGGCCAGTCAGCTCCAGATGAGCACAAACTCTTGCCTGCACACTGCTGCCAGAGGGGTGGAACATGGTTTAGGTTGAAAGGAACCTTAAAGATAATCTAGTTCCACCCTCCTGCTGTGGGCAGAGACACCCCCCACCAGACCAGGCTGCTCTAAGACCCATCCAACCTGGCCTCAAACCTATCTAGGGGTGGGACAGCCAGACAGCCACAGCTTCTCTGGGCAATATGGGGAAGGGGTAATGAATTTATTCCTAATAAATCTGCCCTATTTACATTTAAAACCATTAACCCCTGTCCTGTCACTACAATCCCTGCTAAGGTCTCTTCCCCATAGGAAATAGCATCCAATATCCATTGAGGCATACTGCTTAGTTGGAAAAGCTTGGACACCAACCAACCAAACACATTTTAATCACTTACTAATCCTTGTTTAGGTATTATCATTATCTGGAGGCAGGGTGGGAGTAGATGATTTTTTAATTTTTTTTTTTTTTTAGAAATTATGAAAAAAAATGCAGAACTTATCTAGGGCAAGTTATTATTTCTTTTAAAATAGACAAGCCTCGTGACCAACCTGCACTGGTGCCCTTTTTTGCTACTGTGATCTCACAAAATATGGAATTTATTCACTACAAGTTTGTGTTTTCAAAAAGTTAGAAAGTTAGTTCTACTGCTTCCTTTTTTTCTTTAGAATTGTAAGAGTATGTAAACATAGGATAAACTATAAACAGTTGAACAGTTTTTCTTCTGCCTTTCCACCTCTTTAGCCCTTAGCTATCTTCAAAAGAAAAAAGGAAAAAAATCCAACCCTCAGTAAGCTGTAATTATGTACCAAAGCACAATGATCTGAATTAAAATAATATCAACTTTCAAAAAAGACTAACCCAGCCAGAACAACCTCTTCTCTGACCTCTGCACTGGAGCAAACTGTGAAAAGCTGAATCTTAGTACACCCAACCCCCCCCTACCATCAAATTGCCTTCTCCATTTTGCAGTTAAGACTCAGTTAACCATGTGTCAGGCGTGTGGTAACATGAAATAAGGCTCCTGCAGGGAGCCTGTGCTGCCAGCACTTTGTAAAGGAGCTCAGAACTGAAAGAGTCAGCCCATAGCTGCCTTAATTACAGCAAAATCACCAGTTTAGGCAGAGATTAATGACTTTGCAGGTGGCTGAGCGACTCGGAGCCACACTTTCTAGGTATTGAAATGGTTCCTGCTGGCAGCCATTGCATCCAACCACCTGCCATTCCATGCCAGCTGTCAGCCATGGCATCATTTCACAAGATGGTCACGTTGGAAGGGACCTTCAGGGACCATCCAGCCCAAACTTCCTGCCACAGCAGGGTCACCTAGAGCAAGCTGCAGAGGAAGGTGTCCAGGCAGGTTTTGAATCTCCAGAGAAGGAGACTCCACAGCCTCTCTGGGCAGCCCGATTCAGTGCTCTGGAACCCTCAGAGAAGTTTTTCTTCATCACAGAATATCAGGGATAGGAAAGGACCTCAAGAGATCATCTAGTCCACCCCCCTGCCAGAGTAGGAACACCCAGATTAGGTCACACAGGTGGGGTTTGAATGTCTTCAGAGAAGGAGACCCCACACCCTCTCTGGGCAGTCACTGATCTGCCACCCTCACTGTGAAAAAGTTTTTTCTTGCATTTATGAGGAATTTCCTGTGTTTCGGCTTGCATCTGTTACCCTTTGTCCTGTCTGGATGTCACTGAGAAGAGCCTGGCTCCATTCTCCTGACACTCAGCCTTTCCACACTTATAACCATGAATGAGGTCATCCCTCAGTCTCCTTTTCTCCAAGCTGAAGAGGCTCGGCTCCCTCAGCCTTTCCTCAGAAGGGAGATGCTCCATCCCCTTCATTATCTTTGTGGCTGTGTCCTGGACTCTCTGAAGCAGAGATGGCACTTCCTATATTTGTGCCTGTTACCCCTTGTCCTGACCCTGACCACCACTGAAGAGTCTGCCACCACCCTCTTGACACTTGCCCTTCAGATATTTATAAGCTTTGGCGACAACCCCACTCAGTCTTCTCCAGGCCTGTACAGGCCCAGCCTTCCCTCACGAGAGAGGTGCTCCAGGCCTTCCATCACCTTTGTAGCCCGAGGTGACAGAGCAAACATCACTTCATAAATCATAAAGAATCATAAAGTAGTTCAGGTTGGAAGGGACCTTAAAGATCATCCAGTTCCAACCTTCCTGCCATAGGCAGGGACACCTCCCACTAGATCAGGCTGCTCAGTGCCTTGTCCAGCCTGGTCTTGAACACCTCCAGAGCGGGAGCAACCACAAACTCTCTAGGCAACCTGTTCCAGTGTTTCACCACCCTCACTGTAAGGAATTTCTTATATCTAGCCTGAATCTACCCCCTTCCAATTTACATCCATTACTTTTAGTCCTGTGCAATGGCTGGCTATATCCCCAAGGGAAACATGGATTTCTCATCTACTGGTGCTCCAGAGCTTCTTAACCAGCATCTTAGCAGAGAAGGAAAAAAAGTGTGGAAATGGCAGATGTATCTTCTTTCCACAGCATACATGTAGGTAAAATCTTCAAAACAAGTATAGGCTGTTTCCTGCTCCAGTGCTACATAGAAATATAGAATAGTTCGGGTTGGAAGGGACCTTAAAGACAATAAAGTTCCAACCCCCCTGCCACAGGCAAGGACACCTCCCACTGGATCAGGCTGCTCAGTGCCTTCTCCAGCCTGGCCTTAAACACCTTCAGAGGGGGGGCGTCCACAACCTGAGTTTCTGAGTTACAATTTTTTCTTGGATAATCTTGGGCATCTCACTATTCCCCCATGTGCCACCCTATCCGGACGAAGGCCCGGCCCTCACCTGCCTGAGGTGACTCTCTCACAGGCCCCTGTCAGCCCCCGCACCCTCAGCTTTTGGCGCGAAAACGCGGCGGAGGAGGAGGAGCACGAGAGGCGGGCGGGGCGGGCCTTGCGGAGAAGACAGCATCTGATTGGCTGGTGAGGCTGGGTTGGGGAGACCGCGGCCTCCCATTGGCTGGCGCCGCGCACGTGGGCTGCGCAGTGGCGCGAGCCGGGCTGCTGTGAGGTAGCGCGCGGTGCGGCGGGATGGATCTGGCGGCGGCGGCGGGGGACGCGGCAGCGGCGACACAGCATCAGCAGCTCCGCGATGAGGTGGCGGAGAAGTGTCAGAAGTTGTTCCAGGACTTCTTGGAGGAGTGAGTGAGGAAGGGCCGGGGTGGGCGGGCAGGCAGGGCCGACAGGAGGCGGTGGGGCCGCCGCTGAGGGGGCCGCCATTTGGTAAGGGCCGGATCCTGTCACGGCGTGCCCCCTGATCCGCCAAGTGTCGCCTCAGGGACGGTCTCCTGTCGCCTCAAGGACGCTCTCCTGTCGCCTGGGCCCGGCGCTGTGAGATTGTGAAGTGCGGGCAGGCTTCCTTGACTTATAAAACCCCACCCCGACAGATTTCTGTAGGACTTTGTCGGAGCGTTTGTCCCCTTTGTAACAAAAGTTTTGTGACAGTTGAGTGGGAAATCCCTTTCGTGGCTTGGTTACACCGTGAGAAGTCTGACTCCCCTTGTTTCGCCCCCACCGAGGGACCCCGCGAGTAAGGATACATCATTCTCTTTAAGGATCACAAATCAAAAGCTGTTTTGCAAAAACGCATCAATAAAATTCACTCAAAACTAAACCCAAAAGAAAATTCAGACCTGTTGATTCTGTGCAATGAGATAACGGATACGGCAATGAGAGGGGCGGAGGAAAAATACTTTAGTAGAAGAAGTTTGCAAAGCATGCTGGGATGCCGTCTTTCTCTTGCTCACTTTTGGACATTTCCAGTCCCCTTTATCTCCTGAATTCAGGAATACTCAATTGCAGTGTGATGGGTAGACGTGAAACGTTTTCCTGAATTGCTTTCAGGTTCCAGAACAGCGATGGGGAGGTGAAATACTTGCGTGATGCTGAGGAACTGATTCGACCAGAGAGAAACACACTCATTGTAAGCTTTCTGGATTTGGAGCAGTTCAATCAGCAGCTCTCTACCACAATTCAGGAAGAATTTTACAGGTAAATTATAAAGGTTACCAGAGAGCTGAGCAATACTGCAGTCTCAGGAGTTTTATCTGTTTTCTGTATCCTGCAAACACTTACATTTAAGAATTTTATTTTGTTTTTCACTTAATCAAAATTTATTTCTTTGTGGACTTGGCTGGGAAACCATTAACTAACTTGGTAATTGCACTTGTTCTAGTAAAGAAATAGATGATCACTATGGGAATAATGGATGTAAATTGGAAGAGGGTCAATTCAGACTAGATATAAGAAAGAAATTCTTAATGGTGAGGTTGGTGAGGCACTGGAACAGGTTGCCTAGAGAGGTGGATGCCCTCTTTCTGGAGGTGTTTAAGGCCAGGCTGGACAAGTCACTGAGCAATCTGATCTAGTGGGAGGTGTCCCTGCCCATGGCAGGGGGGTGGGAACTCGATTATCTTTAAGGTCCCTTCCAACCCAATCTATTCCATGATTCTATGAATACAGATTAAACTCTAGAACTTCTTGCTCTAAAAATATTTTACTAAGCCAGTTGTTTATTTTGAAGATCTACTCCTTAATGTAATGATAAAACTGTCATAAAATGAGGCATTTAAAGAGTCTGCTTTCAGACAATAAAGCAGATGGCAATATTATGCTGCAATCTCATATTTAGATTACGTTTTGTGTTTTCTCACGTAATGTGTCAGTCGAGGCCTTAACTTGTACTTGTGTGGTACAAACCTTTGATGTAGCCTAAAACTAGGGAATCATGCTAAAAGCTTCCATAAAATCTGATATTTTTTCTGTATTTCAGGGTTTACCCTTACCTGTGCCGAGCAGTAAGGACTTTTGCTAAAGACCATGGAAATGTTCCTTCAAACAAGGACTTTTATGTTGCGTTCCAAGACCTACCCACCAGACACAAGTAAGATGGTTGTTAATTCCAGAAACTTGTGTACATTTGTGCTACAAGAAGAAAGCCTTAAAGCATACTGAAAGTTTTCTAGTTAGATGGCATGAAATGCACAGTTGACCAATTCAATGCTAAGTGTCTTGTGGAAGGCACTTTTTTGAAAGTTTTTCATTTGTGAATCACACTTAGATAGTTACTTTCAACATATGCCATAAATGAATGTGACTTCTCTGATTTTAAAAAGTGATTTAGTGTGTTGCTTTTGCACCACCAGTAAAATAACTTCTGAATTGGTACAACCTTTAGTAGTAATGTAAAAGTTTATGAAAATCGTGAAAAGAAAATATATTCTTTGTTGCTTTTGTCTGTTACAACTGTGTTTTAGTCACAGGCTGAAAGAAACTGTTGCATCTTAACATTTTGGTAGTACTCTGGGCCTAAAACTGTCAGCTCAGAGATTCAAACTGTTATGAATTTCTGTTTTAAACAGAATTCGAGAGCTGACATCAGCAAAAATTGGGTCCCTGATGCGTATCAGTGGGCAGGTGGTACGCACACACCCCGTCCATCCCGAGCTTGTAAGTGGAACCTTCCTCTGCCTGGACTGCCAAACAGTGGTTAAAGATGTGGAACAACAATTTAAATACACACAGCCAAACATCTGCAGAAACCCAGTCTGTGCCAACAGAAGGAGATTCCTGCTGGACACAAACAAATCAAGATTTGTTGATTTCCAGAAGGTATGGCGGTGAGGTTGGGGAGGGCGATGGACAGTAGTGTTCTTGTGGTAGTTGATCAATGTTTTTGTACTGCTGCACATTGAAAACAATTGATTCTGGTAATGTTTACATCAATATAAGGTCTTTAAATAGGCACTGGTGTTGCTGAAAATATTTCTTTCTGTCTGTGGAAGGCTTATGTTTAGTAATGGGAAATTATAAGTAGTATCAAAGCAATTTTGTTGCATGACATTGTCTAAGTGAATCACTGAAAAGCTGCTTATTTGAGCCATTATCAGTCTTCTGTCAGAGGTAGATCATGTAGGGTTTTTTTAATATGAGTATGAAAGGAGATATTGTTAATGTCTGTAATGTTTTACTCTTCCAGATTGATTTACTCTGCCAAAACCTCAACACATCACTTCCCACAATACTTTGTATCAGTCACATTAACTGGAGCCTTTAAGTTGCTTTTCATAGACCTTGGAATTGTCATTGTAGCCTTTGTGTATCCTCTTCTTGAGTACGGATCAGTGAAGGGATTTTTTGCTTGTTTTACTGTAAGAGGAGTTTAACGATTAATATGGATGACAGAAAGCAAATGCCACTCAGTTTATTTATTAGCAGCTTAACTTTCAAAGCAGTTTCAAATTTGGTGGCCTCTGTCAAGTGCTTACTGTCCTCTCCTTCCCCAGGTTCGCATTCAGGAGACACAGGCTGAGCTGCCCCGTGGCAGCATTCCTCGCAGTGTAGAAGTCATCTTGCGTGCAGAAGCTGTGGAGTCTGCTCAGGCAGGTGACAAATGTGACTTTACAGGCTCACTGATTGTCGTGCCTGACGTGTCCCAGCTCTCAACACCAGGTGCGTTGCTCCTGCTCGTGTCCTAGATGAAGTGTCCCTCCTCTTTCTTCTTGGAACTACTCTAACTGCTTCTCCTGACCCCTGTTGGAATTGCAGGGGTGCGCGCAGAGACCAGCTCCCGGGTGAGTGGCACCGAGGGCTATGAAACTGAAGGCATCCGAGGACTTCGTGCCCTTGGAGTCAGAGAGCTGTCCTATAAACTGGTCTTTCTTGCTTGTTATGTCGCACCAACAAATCCACGGGTGAGTTTGGCTAGTTTTATAGATATTGATGATTTCTACTCCGTTTTTACCTTGCATGAGGGAGCAGGAATGGGTAAAAATTTGTGTACCACCTTCCTGTGCCTTTGTCTGCTTTTATATTTTGTTTAGAAAGCAAGTTTTTTCTTGTGTTTATTTTGTTTTATAAAGTAAGTTTTATATTTTATTTTATATTTTGTTTATAAAGCAAGATTTTTCTTGTGCTTATTGATCCTAGAAGTTTTCACAGAGATGATTACCAATGTTATTAATTTATTCTAGAGAGCTTTCCATCCATTTAGCTTTCATCCATTTCTTGGTGCATTTTGTTTTCCTCCAGAAAATGCTTTGTTTTGTCACAGGGAAAGCAATGATCCTTCTTGTTCCCTCTGATCTATCATGTAACATCTTCGGATAATAAATAATACTGATTATGGCTGGGTTTTAGCATGGTATTTTATTTTAATGTGTAATTCTGCTACCAAGTTCATCATCACATAAGATAAAAATAATATATGCCATTTTCTGGATAGAAGTTTCCTGTTTCATCGCAGATTAATGGAAGACCTTGTAAATTCCCATTAATGAAGAATGATTCCAATCGCAAATTGTAGCCAAAGGGAGCCATACTCTTTTACTATCTTTTTAATCTCTGAACAAGCCCCTCTCCTCTCTTTTTCTCACTACCTAAAGTTATACTCTATTTATTTTGCCTCTAAGGAATTGTCTGTTGGTTATTAAAGGTATAAGGTGATGAACTTCCTTAAACCAAGATCAGCTACTTTGAATGTGTTCCTCCCACAGAGAAATTTGTCTAACCTCCTGTCTGTGGTACTTGTTTTCATTAATGACTCATGTTACTTTATATTTCTTTATTTTTTCTTTGTTTAGTTTGGTGGAAAAGAGCTCCGAGATGAAGAACAGACTGCAGAAAGCATTAAAAACCAAATGTCTGTGAAAGAGTGGGAAAAGGTGTTTGAAATGAGCCAAGATAAGAACCTTTATCATAATCTGTGCACCAGCCTCTTCCCCACTATCCATGGTAAGGGTCCAGTTGCTGCCTCTGAGAAGGAAGATTTCACTTGTGGAAACACTTATTCTTTTTGCTGTCCTTCCAATACCATTTTGGGAAGCCTTTAAAGTCCTATACCAAATCCCAAAAACTCTTCCCTCCAATACAGTTGGATATAAGCTTAATTTTTTGCAGGTATCTTTAAAAAGATTTAAGAGTTCCAAACTTATATAGTCTTGTGCATTTATATGTGGCTGTTTCTAGCTCTAAACTAGTTTGAAGACTTGTTGGTTTTGTCTGAAAAGCTCAATCAACAGAATTTGGTCCATATTCTGAGCCACTGTAGCATTTAAAGGATTCTGCTGCTATCTGAGTCATTCTTCCCTGAAACTGTGTCAAGCATAAAAATGCATTTTTAGTACATTTTTAGCAAATAAGGGATTTCTGAGCAGATGTGCACAGATGTTGTAAAATTCTAGTGGGCTGAAGCTTGTTTGGTTTCTTTTTAAAGCAGCAAAAATGTGGTGTTTTCTTTGGATTTTTAGTCAAGTGTCTTTTTTGGGGCAGGTAATGATGAAGTGAAACGTGGGGTCCTGCTCATGCTTTTTGGAGGAGTTCCCAAGACCACTTCAGAAGGCACTTCATTGCGTGGGGACATCAATGTTTGTGTTGTTGGTGATCCAAGTACAGCCAAGAGTCAGTTTCTAAAGTAAGCATCTCCTTATAATTCAGTATTTAAATATTGTCTAGTGACTAGAGCTGTAAATGTGCACTGAGCCTTTTCTAACTTGAACAGAAGAAAGTGAGGTAAAATATTTGAGAATGTTTTCCAGGAATTATTTGAATGTGATTGAGTTACTTGAACAGGGCTACAGTATATTCAGCCAGCCCCTGTGGTATTAACAAAGAGTTAATTGAGGTTCTTTTTTTCTTCTTCTTGTAGTTGTGGTATGGTATTCCAGAGATTTACAAAAGACATTCAAAAATTATTTCGTATCTTAAAATATCAGAGATAGATTAGATAATTTTTTCTGAAGGAAAGAACAAGTCCTGGTCTGAGAGGTTGAAAGAAACACTGTATGATGGTTATTTCTGCAGGTTTTAATCTGACTTTAAAGTTTGTGGAACACAAAATTCCTTGCTGTTATTTCTTTCTATAGGCATGTGGATGAGTTCAGTCCTCGTGCTGTGTACACCAGTGGAAAAGCCTCCAGTGCTGCTGGTCTAACAGCAGCTGTTGTAAAAGATGAAGAGTCTCATGAATTTGTCATTGAAGCTGGAGCCCTGATGCTGGCAGATAATGTGAGTCCAGCAACTCTAGATGTTTCTGCATCCCTGGAATGACTTCCATGAATTACCCAAGACAAATTATCACAATGATGCTTTTTTTTCCCCCAAAAGTGGAAACTTTTGAGTTGCTTACTATTTTTAATCTTCTTCTGTAGGGGGTTTGTTGCATTGATGAATTTGACAAAATGGATGTGCGGGATCAAGTAGCCATTCATGAAGCAATGGAGCAGCAGACAATATCCATTACTAAAGCAGGAGTGAAGGTAGCTATTCCTCCATCTGTGTGATTGCCTGTTTGTTGCATGTGCTGCTCTAGCCTCATCTGTCAGGTTTTCATGGCAGCTCTTGTAGCCACCTCACTGTGATAGGAGAGAGAACACTTACCTGACAGGTTTTTTTTGTTCTGTGTACTCAAAATCAGAAATGTTACTGAGATTTAAAAAAAAAAAGAGATAGCAGTGATCAGGAAACAGAATTTGGGAAAATCCTAATCCTCAAGTAACCTCAAGAGAGATTTATGTGTATTTGTAAAAGTGAAGTGTGTATATGCACTGTTAAAAACAGGGTGTTCTGAAAAACAGCTTCAAGGGCTTGTTTCAGTATCGCTGTCAATGCAGTGTTAAAATGTTAAATGTTAAAATATTGATTCATCAGGCTGTGCCCTGAGGCAGAAACTTGTTGGGAATAGTCTGATTAGAAGAATTGAGGCTCTTGGGAAGTGATTGCTAGAATGTCTCCATTAAAATGTTATGGTGACCCATTTGAATTGCAATGAGTTGATTTAAAAAATTTTCACACATACTGTTCTTCTTTTTTTTTTTTTTTAATTCACTTTCATTTTCAGGCTACCCTGAATGCCAGGACCTCCATTTTGGCTGCAGCAAACCCAGTTGGTGGGCGTTATGACAGATCCAAGTCACTGAAACAGAATATAAACCTGTCAGCTCCCATCATGTCTCGCTTTGATCTCTTCTTCATCCTTGTGGATGAGTGCAATGAGGTAATTTTAAGGACTTATAGAATAATTTATGTCAGAAAAAACCTCTGGAGGTCTAACCTCCCATTCAAAGCACATCTTTGAGAACAGGTTACCAAGACCTTGACCTGTTCAGTTTTGAATATCTCCAAGGATGGAGATTCTGCATCTTCTAGGCCCTCCTGACTCTTATGTGTTTAAAAAATAGTAATAACTTTTATATCTAATAATCTTTCATGCTTCTCTTTGTGTTGATTGCCTCTTGTCAGTCTCTACTTGTACTTGCCTCCATGACATCTATACTTGCCACTAGCTGCTCTCTTTTTCTTGCTGAACAGAACCAGCTCCTTCAGCTTCTCATATATTATGTGTTTCTGCCCTCTGACCATCTCGATGGCCTTCTGAAAATTTAGATGAAGCTGAACTCATGAGAGTGTCTTGCTTCTGCTTTTCTTCTCTGTCTGCAAAGATAAAAGCTGGCAGTACAATTTGGAACATGCTCTGCTGAACACAAGGATACTGCCTTTTCATCTTGTAGTGACTTGACCTACCATTAGTCATTTTTACAAATGGCTGGTCACTAAGGCTAAGACTGCTACCACCTGTCTATGTGGTGTTTGCCTTGGGAACGCTTGAGATACAGAGATTAATGTTGGTTCAGTGCTACTCTGTCCACCAGCTTTGCTCAAAGTGATTATTTTGTTTGAGAAAGAACTGATGAAAGAGACAGAGTAGGTTGAAAAGGAAGGAAGCAGTTCCCACGCTGCTTTCTGCCTCTTCTGTGGCCAGCTTGTAGCCCAGGAGAGTTCCAAGGGGTTATAAATCCTAAAAGTGCTTTTTATCCCTTCTCTGCTGTTTCCTTCTGTTAAAAACCTCCGGTACATTCTCCTGGGACTTCTGGCATAGAGACTGGTGTCTGGAGAGACTTGTTTTGCTGTGAGGAGTGCAAGCTAGGGAAGGGAATGGGAAGGAAGAACATGATGTTGTTTTGATATTTAATGTTGTGAAAGAGATCTGACAGAGCAATAATGTCCCAGGTTACAGATTATGCCATTGCCAGGCGCATTGTGGATCTGCATTCCAGAGTGGAAGAATCTGTTGATCGTGTCTATTCATTAGATGATATTAGAAGGTACCTGCTATTTGCAAGACAGTTTAAACCAAAGGTAATTCTGCTTTCTTGTCTGAGTTCCTCTGTATGAAGTAGTGCAAAAGAACAGTCACACTGTATCATGATTTTTTTCCAGCACTTCGAGTGGTGTTCTCAAGAAGGGAGCTGTAAGCTCAGCTGTTATCCAGAAACACAGCAGATATTTTAGCCACATAACCCTTTTTTATAATCCTAGAAACTCAGCCAATGCAGTTTAGACTATGTTACAATCAGTCTTAACCTCTTTGGTGGCAGCTCTTAAACTCTTTTCAGAACAATTGAGGGATCATTTCATAGTTTTCTCATACCTCAAGAGCATGAGTTATTTAGCATGGCTGCTGCAGAGATTTTTACATTTTATTGACTTACTCCTTGTTTGACTTTATTAAAAAGAGTATTGTTCCTCCATATTTCTTTGCTTATTTTGGGAAACTGCAAGTGCAAATTTTTGTGCTTCAGCCCAAACAGCAGTTTGGATGGGGCTATGTGTTAGATTTTTGGGAAGTTCATCTTGCATAGTTCTTCACAAAAGAGATGTATTGTGTGAATGTATTTGCACTTACTCTCATATGATTACTGTCATAATTTTTACAATATGATCTTAACATGATTGTCATTATTTTTAAGTAAAGTGTGTACATAGCTTAGAATATGGCTGAGAAGAAGCAGCAGCTAGTAGAGAAAAGTCTAGGAATTGCCAATCTAATGCAAGCAGACTCAATTTGAATACCTTTACATGACAACTGTCCTACTGTCATATGTCACAAAGATATCCAAGGAGTCTGAGGACTTTATAGTGGAACAATATAAAAGACTACGGCAGAGGGATGGCTCTGGAGTGACAAAGTCATCCTGGAGAATCACAGTGCGACAGTTGGAGAGCATGATTCGCCTGTCTGAAGCCATGGCCCGTATGCACTGCTGTGATGAGGTATCAGTTTTTTGATGAAAGTTTGTATAAATATTTGTTAAAATATTGTGGGAACTTTGGCTTTGCTATTTGGTTCTGCTATTGTACCTATTGTATCTAATTCCTCTGGGTGAGGAGGAGAGCTTAAATTGTGTTTTTTCACTTGAGACGTGATCATGCTCATCTGAATTTGTGTGCCAGACTTACTGTTTTTAAGAGGTGTGTTGTAAAACTGAAATCAGCTGGTCCAAACTGAGAACACCCGTGCTTTTGCATTACAGTTTTATCAGCACTCACAGCCTGTTGCCTGTCATGGCAAATAGAATAATCATCTGCTGCTATCAGCAAAGTCTGTTGACAGTGCAGCTCTCCTAGTCTTGTGCAGTTTGTAATCTCTCTCAGCCCTCTTCCATCTGTAATCTAAAAAGCCAAAGTTCATCAAAGTATCTAAATTCCGTAAGAGTACTTGTGTTTGTGATCTGAACTCCTCACATCAGCCAGTGTGGAAATGTATATTGTGATATGGCAGTTATCTACAATATGACTGTTATCCATCTAGTCCCTGCTTTGGAGCTCAGTAGACTTTTTGAGATGTTCATTAGGGGTTACATGACACATGCAGTGATTGAAACCTGCTCCCTGGCTCTTATAAGGAGGACACCCATTGGGTTCTTTTTAATTAAATACAGCTTACAAAGAAAAAGGTTGCTTTTAGCTTATGGCTCAGCCAGAAATGATTTTCCAAGTTTTTGCCTTTCAATTCCGGAGGAGTCTCTCATTAATTAGAGAGGCTTTTTCATATTGTTTCTGTGCAGACTCATTTCTTTCATGTTTCTTGCTCTGCTGATCTTTCTTCAAAATATTCTTGGCTTAAGTAAAAATTTTATTGGCTCCTCGTGTTCACTGAAGACAGGAAGATTTATCAGGCTGCTCTCTAATCTTGTGTGAACTCAGAATACTTGCAGCAGGATATAATTTGACTTGCAGAGTCTTTAGTGCTTAGGATTAATCAGGCCAGATGGGGAAAGACCCTTTTCCAGTCAGTGGTGAGTTTCTGGAGGTATTGGGAAAAATGATTACAACACTAGAAGAGCCACTGTGCCTATTTAATAGATGATTTTTGAAACATTCTCCAGGTTCACCCGAAACATGTGAAGGAAGCTTTCAGGCTTTTAAATAAGTCCATCATTAGAGTAGAGACTCCTGACATCAATTTAGACCAAGATGATGAACAGCAAGTGGAGGATCAAGAGGACCAAGATGGAGTCAATGGTAAATTACTTGTAGAGGTATTTTTTCAAAGAGGAAAGAATCTTGTTACAGTATATCCTTCTCTTCAGTTTCTCAACTATTTCTTGTCTAATAAAGTCAAGGAATCTCTCTTCTTAACTCAGTTTTTCATCCTCTTTTTGGGTCCATTCACCTATTCGGTCAATGGAGCATTTTTCAGTGGCTCACAGTGTTAAAGAATTTAAAGTTCTTTCAGATTTAATCCTCGATGTGTGTTCAAACAGGTGAGGCAGAAGCTCCAACTGGAGTCAATGGTCTTGTGAATGGGATCAATGGGCATTCTGAGGACATGAACAAGGATGCTGCACCCAAAGCTTCTCTGAAACTGGGCTTTGCTGAGTATCGGCGAATTTCTAATCTCCTGGTCCTGCACCTCAGGAAAGCAGAAGAAGGTAAGAATTTATTTATTAGAAAGACAGTAGAGCCCAAATTGAATTGCCTTGTGTGCTTTGGTTGTTTACTAAAATTCACTTGATGCTCTGAGGGGACTTTTCTAGCTGTGAATAAAAAGCTGTATCTTGCAGACACTTCAGAGAAAGGACCTGAGCAAGTCACATATCAAAAATTTCAGATAGAAGGTTGGGGTTTGAGATCCTTGAACAACAGTTGCCTCTTCCTCCTGTGCATTTTTCAGTGTAATTTCATAAAAATTAAACATTTCTGTGTAAGTAAAATCCTTGCTGCTTAGCACCCTAAAGGACTTGAGTGGTTTAACTTAGAACAGTCAGCAGCAATGAAAACTGTACCAAGAGCTTGAATGCATGTCAGCGTGCATTAAATGTGTGTTTCTCTCTTCAGCACTCTAAATGTTAACATAGAAATCCCTTTCTCTTATGGTTTGGATGGTATCTTACTGCTGCTGTTTATCCCTGTTCTTGTCTCTGCAGAGGAGGACGATTCATCATTAAAAAAGAGTGAACTTATTAATTGGTACCTTAAGGAAATTGAATCTGAAATAGAATCCGAAGAAGAATTAATAAACAAGAAGAGGATCATAGAGAAAGTCATTCACCGACTTACACATTATGTATGTACTTATGGATGGTGAAAAGGAATGTTAACTGATACAGTTTTTAATAGAATACATTGCTAATTTGAGAAATATTATTTATGCTTTCATATTATTGAGTGATGCAGTATAAATGCCTTCTTTGTTTAATATCCACAAGAAATAATTATAGAGAAAAACCCCCAAATCAGTCAAAGTCGAAGTTGAGAGTTGCACATCGTGTGCCCGTAGAAGTAGTATTTTTCTGTACTTTTATAGTGTTAATTAAACATTAGGATACAGAAATTCAAATGACACTTTATTCAATAGATAGCTTTGAGTCACAGGGGGGCACTAGGGCGTTTTGAAAGAAAAAGTATCAAAATGTAAAATAGTTTTTACATGTACAAACCCACTAGATGGAGCTGTTCTCTGAAAGTATATAACATACAGGAGAATTCCAATGAACCTGCTCATTAACTAGATGATCTTTAAGGTCCCTTCCAACCCAAACCATTCTGTGTGATTCTGTGATTAAGATAAGGAATCTGCTAACTGGGGAGCTCCTAAATAGTTAAACAGGGAGTTCACAATTAAAAATGTTGAATAATTAATCAATAACAGTCACTATCAGTTTAAAAAGGAAATGCCTTTCAGAAAATACAAACAAACCTTTATGTTTCTTCTTTGAATATAAAGGACCACATTCTGATAGAGCTGTCCCAGTCAGGACTGAGAGGATCCAGAGAAGAGGAGACTTTTGATGAAGATCCATACCTGGTTGTCAACCCTAACTATCTGCTGGAAGACTAATGGCTGGGAGCTGGATTGTGGAGATGACTTGTTACATGTTGAAAAAGGCATTCTTTTCTGCAGTCTCACAATGGTTACTCTGTAGCTAACATCTTCAGTTCATATAAATGCTTTATTGTGGACAGATATTAATATGTGATTGCTCATTTACACAGAGCTTGCCTGGAAAGTTTTTAAAGAAACTACAGACTTATATATTAGTTTCATTATTAATTCTGGGGTTAACTGCCATTATCCAGATGCAGAGGAGAATTATTCAGTAGCTCTTTTCAGCCTCAGAATATGTAGATGCTTCTGTTTTAAATGGGAGGAATTTTGCATTGTTGTTTTATTGTATTTAGTAAACATTTTATGCCTTAGGTTTTTAGTGCTTTTCTTATTAACACAAACAGAAGATTATTAAGTATCTGGAGATCTCTGGGAGTGGATTTGTTGTCACTCTTCTGTGGATTTTTAATTTTCTATACTTATGCTTTGAGACTGAAAAAAGAGTGATCCACATGCTTAATGTTTTTAGATAAGAAAGATTAAGTTTTCTGGATGACAGATGCTATTTCTTAAGAAGTTTTTTTTAACTTCTCTTAATGGGTAATAAGAAACTCTGATCACTTCTCTTTCTTTTTAGATGGACTAAAGATGTGTATGGTCCTGTTGCATATCTAAAATAGATAACTGAAAATAGCCAAGCCCAAAAGCAAGGCTTTAAATCAGGAGATCAGAAAGCCCCATTTTGATGAATGTCTTGTAAGTGAACTGAAAGCTGCCCTCATTTATAAGGGACTTTTAAGACTCTTTGTAAACTTGTTTGTAGATTTTTCTATACAAAAGTTTTAATTAAATTACTCTTGTTCTCTATTATGTATTGTATTCTATTATTAAATAAGCTATGAAAAATTAAAAATATGTGAATGTTTGTTATGTCAACCTGATACCAGCACCTAAGAAACACTTGTAATAGCATGAAAAATACAAAAATCTATATATTTCAAGTATAAATAATATGAAATAATTGCTTTGGAGCAGGTCCATAAATGGAGCTGGTATGTAAGATGGTTGTGGTTTTCCTGTTAGTCTCCCTCTGCTTTGGAAAGATATACCTCAATCTAGCAAAGCGTATAATTAAAGGTAAAAGTTACATTATGGGATGGAAGGAATCACAAATATTTTTCACCAATAACACTGTCCTATCACCAGGCATGTACTCTCTGTTGCAGTAATTTCACTTAAATTTTTTGCATAAACTGCAGCTGGAAAAATGCTGTGCTTCATTAAGAATTGCCACCTACCTACAGTAAGTTTAATTTTAGTCTATATTGATTATAATTTACTTTAAAAATAAGAACAGCAAGGTGTTCATGCTTCATTCTGTGTTTTCTTTCTCTTTCCTGTTTCATCTTTGTTTGATAATAAATATATTTGATATGGAGAAAGTGTAAGCAGTTTTTCTGCTTCTCCTTCCCCAGTTCCATATGATTTAAAGGACGGGAGGAGTGTTATCTTAAGAGCTGGCACTGCTCTGCTGAAAAATACGCAGCAGATGGTGCTGTAAAATTCCTATTCGAGCTTGTTATTCAAACATCAGTGGTAAAAAAAATCCAGAGTACTTACTTAGTTGTTCAGAACAGCAAGCACAATATTTTGGCAAGCTTTTCAAGACTTCCTGAGAAAAATCCTGTGAATCAAGCAGGGTCAGAGTACATAAATTGCAATCCCTGTATAAGCTATAAGGTTGGCTATTTGAGTAAAAGCTAAAGTTGAGAGATGTTTTCTGCTGTAACTTAAAGATGATGCCTTGAGAGAGCAGTAAGTTGCCCATATGATTCCAGGTTTGCTTTAGATGCAAAGCTGGTTATTGAAGGAAAAAAAAGTGGGAGAAGTAACTGGCTTTTTAGCATATGTAGGGTTTTGTTTGGTTGATTTAAATATGCCCTATATTTAGGGAGCAGAGAGAGCAGATTCAAGGAAATGTTCTCAGCTCTACTGTTTTACTGTATGTGAATGTAGAAATGTTGAGCTGTCTCTTCCTTGCAGCAGCTCAGGCAGTGATCTGTGTGTGGCCACCCTGCTGAGGGAGCAAGAGCTCTCAGGGCTGAGGGAAGGAGTACTTTGGAAAGCAATAAAATTATATTGTTCAAATTCCTCAATGTTAATTGGGTGTGAGGAGGCACATTGGCGCTGCTGCTTGAAATTTATGTAACAAACCCCACTTTTGCAAGTGGGTAAGGTTCCATGTCTCCCTGCCTATGGCAGGAGGGTTGGAACTAGATGATCTTTAAGGTCCCTTCCAACCCAAACCCTTCTATGATTTTATGATTTCCTTTATACCAAGAATTATTGTACAAACATGCCTTTTGCTGGCCTGTCCACCCTGAGCTGTGGTGGTCCCCAGCAATGCAGTTAGCTCTGCCCATTATTTTATGCATCCAGGGATTCCTCTTAAGTCAAAAAAGGCCAAGAGGAGAAAAGAAGTATTGTCTATTTATCAGCAAAAGTCAAATATGTTCAAGCATAAAGGGGAGCGTGGACATCTCAGAACATGTTTCTCCATGACCTTTCTCCATCTAATAGTCTGGTTTTTGTATCAGCCTTTTTGTTCTCTCGTCTATTAATTGTAAATCTGGAATTGTTATCATTTTAGTGTCAGCTAGTTCTTGGAGCATTTATCTGTGTAATAGATTATTCCAGTTAATTATTACTTCATCTGTAATATAAGTAGTGTGTAATAACTGTTTCTGAAGCAGGTCCAGAATGAAGCTGGTCTGTAGAACAGTCCTCTTCTTTCTGTTACTCCCTCCCAACCTTGGCATAGATGAAGACTTTGCTCAGAATTTTATGACCATTGCTGGACCTCTACATAGCAAGGCAGTAAAGAAATGGCATCTGCAGAACCAAGTCCTACCCAAGGGCCCTGCTGTGGCAGAAGCCCATGATTTTCTGTGCCAAGAAGGTCTTGTGTTTTCTGAGCTGCTTTTGTACTTCTCCCACCTACATGAGACAGGGGTGACACATTACAAGGTTTTCCTGCCCTGGGCACGAATTCTTCCCGAGGGGAATGCCAGGAAGCCAGATTTAGCCCAAGTGCAGTGCTACCGCCAGCTTCTCAACACCCTGGTTGCTGCAGACCTCAAGCCAGTGGTAGTTCTGCATCAGCAGCACGTCCCTAAGGCTGTGCTCTCACAGACCAAGGCTTTTGTTGACCTTTTTGGGGAATATGCAGAGTTCAGCTTCAGAGTTTTTGGCTACTTGGTGGATGTGTGGCTCACCTTCAGCGACCTGCCTGAGGTCTTCAAAAGCCTGCCTTACCAGGACCCCCAGGATGGAGTCCAGGCCCTTGCTGCTGCCCATGAAAGAGCTTACACCATCTACCATGAGAAATACTCACCAGCAGGTAAGGAAAATGGGGAGAGATTTGGGGTGTTTTGTGTGACTTTTTCCCAAATATTTTGCTATGGGATTAAATGCCAACTGCTGCATGCAATCTCAGTGGGAATTTGCCATCAGTCCTCTCAGGATTGCATAGAAATCCTTCTAGTAATAAGTTCCTTCAAATCCTTTCTTTTGATAACTCTTATATAATTTACTGGTAATTGTTTGTTTTACTTGAAATGACAGCCAGAATTATCAGGGGTACACCTATCTGTGTATGTGCACATATTTATATTTAATTTTCCAAGCCCCAGGAAAGTTTGAACATTTGAGCAGCAGACTCTAGTACTGGTAATCTAATTTTTAAAACCTTAATGCTTATTTCAGTGTCATTGCTGCAGTTACTGCCATTTCAGATGAGAGGAAGATGGTGCCACCATCAGTGGCTGTGCTGTAATATCTTCTGCTTTTCCATTAAGACCTGATGAAAACAAAAGTCCTAAAATTACTTTGAGCCATCACCATAACATGAGATTTATGGACATAGAGCCCTTGAATCCCATCTTTGAATTTCTACTTTCATCAGCTCTCTGTGGATACCACAGTGGGTATTCTGAAACCAGTTACTTTGGGCACTATGTGATGATACACCATCTTCAAAACTTTTTGGCTGATTTTTAAGAAAAATTTGCAGTCAACTGAGATGTTTGTTTGCCCTTAATGCACTACTAATAAACTGCCTCTTTCTTCTTTCAAGGTGGAAAGCTGTCCATTGCTTTAGGAATGGGTGATGCCTTGGATAGTGCTTTATCCAAATTGCTTTCAGGTTTTCTTCAGGTAACTCCTTAATAGAAAGAATTTCCAAAACTTTATAAATTTGATTTGATTTAACTTGGTTTTTATGGACAGGATCAAATGACGTGGTGCAAGTTGCATAACATTTTAGTAAATTGACCAATGTCACGTATTATATGTATATTTTTGAGTTTGATTATAGAAAGCTCACTCATTTAAAAAATTCTTTATCATAATTTCTTGGTTTGTAAGCACTTATTAAGACAAATTGAGTCATTTTTTATCTCATAATTGGCAATTTTAGCAATATGTATCCTTAAATGAGAAGGTGTGGTTTGTAGGGAGGGTAAAGATGTACTGGGTGAGCTGACTAGACCGAAAGAAAACCTTGGACTGAAAAAGCAAATTGAAATCTTATCAGGTTTTTTTTTCTACCTTCATCAGCTGGTTTAATAAAAGAATATGATCTATTTCCTTGAACTTGATTCCAGGGGGAATAACACTTGTAGTTTGGAATGGCTGAAGATTTGTGAAGTGGACTTTCCCCAAAGGATTATTGATAAGGCCTGCCTGAACCACTTACCTGCAAAGGTTTCCCTGATTGGTTGTAGCCTTCTTCAGTCTGACTAATTTAAAAATAAACTTTAAATAATTAATATAAAATTAATTTAGCTGTTTAAATTGTACATCATTTAGGAAGGGAGATACAGAATGCATCTTCCCATATGGTAACAAGTTGGTATTCATTATGTTGTCCAGGGATGCCATATAGCTGTAGGACTTCTTACTGCAGCAATACATATGTCTTTATCAAACATTTCAAAATTCAATTTTTTTTTTAATACAATACCTGTGAAGAATACATTTTACAGCCCAGATTATTCTTTTATTTTTCTTATTTCCAGGACTTGATGGACTTTCTGCCTCTCAACCTTCAGTACTCTTGTGGAAATGAAAGAGATTTCTCCAAGAAATTGAGTGTATTCCAGGTAATAGTGTTAAAAATACAGCAGCACTCAACAGACCATAAATAGAAGGGGAATTTTATGTTTCTTGATGCAGGCCTAAACAGTTCTGACTTGTGTGAGAACTCAGACAACAGCTGTGTGCTGCTTGACTTCCCTGTTGTTATTCTCATTTAAAAGCAGGTGTTTGAAAGTGCTGGAAAGGATCATCTTGGGCAGTGCCTATTATTGATTTAGTAAGGACTGGAATGGCATCATCATTTTGTCTGTGATGGGAAAACCTTCTATTTCACATCTGAAATTTGTCAAGCTGATACCTGTACACAACTTCTTTGGCTATAGTGTGGGTTCTGCAATGGTGTGACCAAACTGCAGATCCTCATCAGTAGAGGAGGAGAGATGTTGGAGGTGTCCCTGCCTAAGGCAGAGGGATTGGAACTCCATGACCTTGAAGGTCCCTTCCAACCTGATCTGATTCTATGATTCTATGTTAATGAGGATGAGTTAGTGAAAGGGTTAGATCACATGGTAGAAACAATGTCAGTGATGCTTTGGGTTAGTACCTTATGTTAAAATTGGGAATTGCATTCTTAAAATACATAAGATGTGAGTCATCCAGCAGCAGAATCAAGAGGTCCCCATGTGCCTCATTCTCTTTAGGGTCTCAGCATGCTGCAATTATTCTAAAAATATGAAGCTGGTCAGACATTTATGCCAACAAATTCTTATCAAGTAAACTTGTAACAAAGGAAAGAGTTCCTCATGGCTGTTCAGACTGAGCACTGCAAGTTTTGGGGTTTATGCTTTGGTTTGCATTGGGCCTTTTTTGGATCAGAGGGAAACAGTGGGTGGTATGTAATACTGCATTCATTTCTGAAATTAACTTTGAAGAACTTTATCACCAATTCTCAGCTTTCTAGGTGTTTCCTATTCTGTCTTCAAAGCTATAAATGCTGAGAGCATTGTTTTACTGGCTGACTGATGCTTTTTTTCATACATGTCTCTCATTTCCATTTTTGCAAAATGCCTGGAAGGATGTAGAGATCCTGATTTTCAGCCTGAAGCTCCTTGATTGTGGCTCAGCTAAAGAGAATCCTTTAGAATCACTAGCTGCAGTTGCCACAGGTGAGTGATGTATTTCAAGAGAGGTTTTTAGCTAAGCTCTGCATGGCAAATCATAGAGTAGAATCAAAACTGTCCAGTCCAGACCACTGCTATTAGATGAAGTAACTTTATGGTTTCTTTCATAGGCTTCTTTGGAAATTAAAGAGAGATGGTGAGTGTTGAGGGAAGCAGGGAATCTACCCCAAAGCCTCAAGCTGCAAAAGATGTGGTGCTTATGGACAAAGCTTAGTTGTGGATTTGGCAGTGTTAGTTTATTGAAATAGACTCAATGATCTTAAAGATCTTCTCCAACCTAATTGATTGGGGTAATTTTTAGCATGAAATTATCAATGCCTAATAAAAATACAATATATGTTGAACAGCACCCTGTTCTAAAGCTGTAGGTGCAGATACAAGTAGTGTCATGCATTCTGTGGCACCTAAGTGTGACTAAGCCCATCACTTACCATTTGTTTGTCCTCAGCTTTTACTAAAGAAGGGGCACGTATGATTGGATACGATGTTGATCAATTCCTGGATTTCTCGTCGTCTCTTTTAAGGTAAATTCCCCTTAAATTAGATACTGTAAAAAAATAGTGACCTCTAGAAACCTTTGTGCTGGCTGACACAACATTTTAGGGGAAAAGTTTGCTTTTAGCTGCTGAAAGAACTTGAAGGGATCACACTTCTGCTGGTCTCAGTCTGTTGCTATCACATCCTTGGGTACTCACATTGCACCTTCAGGCCAATAGTAACAGATACATCCAAGGCAAGGCTTTTGTTTTGTTCAAGATAAACCAATTAGAAATAAAATTAAATTAAAAGATAAAATAAAAAGATTAATAAAATAATAAGGTGAAATAAATAATAAAAAGATAAAATAAAAAATAAAATTAAATTAAAAATAAAATTAAAATAAAATGAAAATATAAATATAAAATAAA
>VZTY01014737.1:198547-212559 GCA_013400935.1 Turnix velox | reverse complement strand
CAAAGTATTAAATACTAACACGGGCTGAACAACCCCAACTCCTTCAGCCTGTCTTCATAGGGCAGTTGCTCCAGCCCTTTGACCATCTTCATGGCCTCTTCTGGACCTGCTCCAACAGCTCAATGTCTTTCTTGTGTTGAGGGCTCCAGAACTGGACACAGTAACTCCAGGTGGGGTCTCACCAGAACTGAGTAGAGGGGCAAAATCACCTCTCTGGACCTGCTGGTCACACTCCTCTTGATGCAACCCAGGACTTGGTTGGCTTTCTGGGCTGCGAGTGCACACTGCTGGCTTGTGTTGAGTTTGTCATCAACTGACATCCCCAAGTCTTTCTCTTCAGAGCTGCACTCAAATGTGGCCTCTGAGACAGCTATTTACCTGTTGAATTTATGATACTTGCAAAAATTGGTTTAATTAATGAACTTTAGATGTTTTCGTGTTACTTTTTCTATTCTGAAAGCTGACAGAGATGGATATCCAGGTTATTCTGCTTATTGCAAAAGCTACTGCAGTCTCTGGTTATTATTGTTTTGTTAATGTTTCTTCTTTTAGATGGAGTCTACATTGTCACATGGCAATAACTTCATTGCTTAAGAGTTCCCTTCTTTAGGGGTAGGACTTTTTAATATCTTTTTGATATCTGATGGGTGGACCAGAAACAATGGATGTAAATTTGAAGGGGGTAGATTTAGACTTGACATAAAAAAGAAGTTCTTTACAGTGAGGGTGGTGAAACACTGGAACAGGTTGCCCAGAGAGGCTGTGGATGCCCCCTCTCTGGAGGTGTTCAAGACCAGGCTGGACAAGGAACCGAGCAGCCTGATCTAGTGGGAGGTGTCCCTGCCTATGGCAGGGGGGTTGGAACTTGATGCTTTCTAGGGAAACTTCCGACCGGAACTATTCTATGATTCTATGATTCCCATGTAGAGCAGGGTGTCACATATTTCTCTGCTTTCTGCCCCAGGTGGCTCACACCATTCTGAAGGCTCATGCCAAGGTCTGGCACCTGTACCATGACAAATATCGCTCTCAGCAACTGGGAAAGGTGGGACTGGTGCTGAACTCAGACTGGGCTGAACCCAAGACTCCAAGCAATTCAGAGGATGTGAGGGCAGCTGAGAGGTACCTGCAGTTCATGCTTGGCTGGTTTGCTCACCCTATATTTGTTAATGGTGATTACCCAGATGTCCTGAAGGCTCAGATCCAGGAAACAAACCAGCAGTGTTCCACTACAATGGCACAGCTGCCTCTGTTCACTGAAGAGGAGAAGTCCTGGATGAAAGGGACTGCAGATTTTTTTGGCCTCTCCCATTACACATCCCGCCTGACCAGTGCTGTGACTAATGTGACCTGCACACCAAGCTATGAGAGCATTGGGAGCTTCTCCTTGCATGTAGATCCTTCTTGGCCACAGACTGCTTCTCCTTGGATCCACGTGGTCCCTTGGGGACTGAGGCGGCTGCTGAAGTTTGTGTCCCAGGAATATACAGGGACAAAGATCCCAATTTACATAGCAGGAAATGGAATGCCAACAGGAGACACAGGGGATCTCATCAATGACACTCTGCGTGTGGATTATTTCCGCCAGTACATCAATGAGGCTCTCAAAGGTATGGAGAAAGTGATTTATTTTTATTTCAATAATGGCAACTAGTTTTTCTACACCTTCCATAGCAGTTAACTTCAGAATACCACCACTTGCATAGTGATATGAGGTAAGCTGCCTATTGTCTGTGTAGTGGGACTTTATATCCTTCAGCCTACCTGGTGTCCAGATCTGGAACCCTCCATTATTTTTAGGTGTGACCATAGATTTTTTCATGCAGGGTTTGTGTAGCCTGGACCTTAATGTCAGTGCCTCTGTGACAACACTGTTTTTATCATTCATCTTCCCTGAAGGTGATTTGCCAGCAGGCAAGCTCTTGCCCACACACACCTCATAGATCAGGGCTGAACAATGTCTTTTCTGAGTAAGCAGATCTAACTGACAGCATCCTGCACCATTTAAGGTTAGGATTTTTAAGGAGTTACTTAAATGGTTTATCTTTCCAGGTACTCTAATTGTTTTGGGGGTGGAGGGTTGCCTAAAAGGTGATGTTTGGTTTATTACACTGTTGTGTTGCATGTGTTGGGCTGTGCTGTGTTCAGAAAATGCTCAGATGAGTAACAGTGTCTTGTCCTGTGTCTGTGACAGCGGTGAAACTGGATGGAGTTGATGTCCGCTCATATATTGCTCGGTCCCTGGTCGATGGCTTTGAAGGCCCAGCAGGGTACAGCCAAAAATTTGGGCTGCATCATGTGAATTTTGAAGATAGCAACAGACCGAGGACTCCCAGGGCATCTGCTTATTTCTATTCCAGAGTTATAGAACAAAATGGTTTCCCACCCAAAATCTTAGACAGACTTTCTACACCAGTGGTGGCTGATCTACCCATGCCATCAAAGTTGCCAAATTTACCAGCATCAGAAGTTCCTTCTAAGGCAAAGGTTGTCTGGCAGAAGTTTTCATCTCAAACAAATTTTGAAAGGGACATGTACTTTTATGGAACCTTCCCAGAGGATTTTACATGGGGTGTGTCTTCATCTTCCTACCAGATAGAGGGAGGTTGGGATGCTGATGGCAAAGGACCCAGCATTTGGGATAACTTCACCCACATCCCAGGGAATATAAAGAACAATGACACTGGAGATGTAGCTTGTGACAGCTACCACAAGGTGGAGGAAGACATTTACCTGCTGAGAGCCTTAGGGGTAAAGAACTATCGTTTTTCCCTGTCCTGGCCTCGAATTTTCCCCAATGGAAGGAACACCTCCATAAACACCTATGGAGTTGACTACTATAACCGGCTCATTGATGGACTGGTTGCAAATAACATCTCTCCAATTGTCACTTTGTACCACTGGGACCTGCCACAGGCTCTGCAGGACATTGGTGGCTGGGAGAACAGCCAGCTCATTGACCTGTTTGACAGCTATGCAGACTTCTCCTTCCGGACCTTTGGGGACAGAGTGAAGTTCTGGATCACGTTCAATGAACCCCAGGTCATTGCCTATGTTGGCTATGGCAGTGGGGAGCTCCCACCCAACATCAAGGACCCTGGAAGTGCTCCCTACAAGGTTGCCCACATCTTACTGAAAGCTCATGCCAGAGTCTACCACACGTACGATGACAAATACAGAGCAAGTCAGCGAGGGATCATCGCTCTGTGTCCCAACATCGACTGGGTTGAGCCCAAGACACCAGGCAACCCCAGGGACATTGAAGCTGCAGACAGGTACCTGCAGTTTTTGGTGGGCTGGTTCACACACCCCATTTTCAAAAATGGTGACTACCCTGAGGCCATGAAGTGGAAAGTTGGGAACAGGAGTGAGCTCCAGAACCTCCCAGCATCTCGCCTACCAGTTTTCACAGCTGAGGAGCGTGAATATATCAGGGGGACAGCAGATGTTTTCTGCTTCAACACCTACACTACCAAGATTGTAACCCATGCAACGACCCGGCTGAAGCCCTTCTCTTATGATTATGACCAGGAAGTTGTCACCAAGTTTGACAGCTCCTGGCCCTCCACAGCTCTTACTGCCCATAGGGCTGTGGCCTGGGGGCTGAGGCGGCTGCTGAACTGGATCAAAGAAGAGTATGGAAATCCCCCAATATACTTAATTGAGAATGGGGTGGGGGTAAAGACCAAATCGAGTATTGATGACAATGCCAGGATATTTTACCACAAAACATACATTGATGAAGCTTTAAAAGGTACCAGTGTTTGCATTTCTCCCTTTCATGTTGTGTGTCTCTTTCCTAGATTTCTGGTTATTTTATGCCATCCTCTGAAAAGTATTTTTTAGAAGTGATTGATATTAGTCTTTAAATATTCAGAATGCAGTATAAGCACAGTGATTCTTTTTCTGGTCTCCTTTACACGAGCATAGAATAGTTTGGGTTGGAAGGGACCTAAAAGATCATCGAGCTCCAACCCCCCTGCCATAGGCAGGGACTCCTCCCACTAGACCAGGCTGCCCAGTGCCTTGACCAGCCTGGTCTTTAACACCTCCAGAGAGGGGCCATCCACAACCTCTCTGGGGAACCTGTTCCAGTGTTTCACCACCCTCACCATAAAGAATTTCCTTCTTACATCTACCCTGATCATATGTATTTTGTATTCTCCAACTATGAAGAGTCTATTAATGATCCTAATTGACCAGTGCCAGCTTTATGAGCCTAGAAGCATGTATATTCATGTGAATTCCTTAATGCTCCTTTGCTGATGTGATCATATTCCTGATTCCCCCTCATTCTGGTGTTTCAGCTTACAAGTTGGATGGAGTTAATCTGAGAGGATACAACGCCTGGTCTTTTATGGATAGCTTTGAATGGTTGAATGGTTATGATCCAACATTTGGATTGCACCAGGTTGATTTTGAGAATCCCAACAGGCCAAGAACCCCCAAGCGCTCTGCCGTGTACTACTCAGAAATCATCCGCAATAACGGCTTCCCTTTGCCCAAAGAAGAGGAGTTTTTATATGGAGAGTTTCCACAGAACTTTGTGTGGAGTGTAGCAACTGCAGCATATCAGGTTAGGAAACCAAGACAGACTCTTGAAAGTATCTGTGGATTGTTAATTCATTTTGATGAGGCTCCTACAGCTTTTGTAACAATAGGTTTTACCATAATTGAGGGTTAGTGTAACAACTGCTGTTAAAGGAGGAACTTGGGCATATTTAAGAGCCTGTTTATACCAGAGGAGTTGAGGCAGCAGCATGGGCTTCACAAGAGACATTCAACATGGTAAATTGTTGGTAAATTGCAGCTAAATTGAGACAGTGTCTGTTCTGTGGCATTGTATTTCCTAATGTGTCTTGCCCCAAGGCCTGAGAGCTCTTCCTAATTCAGTATAGCAAAAACATTCCTGTTTCTAGTGTTGAGGAGATAAGTTAAAATATATTGTGATGCTACAAAGCCCAGCAAGCTGAAATCTTCACTAGGCCAAGAACTAAATTTCAGTTTTCCTAACAGTTCCACTCCCCACCTTCAATTTCAGATTGAGGGAGGATGGAGAGCAGATGGGAAAGGACTTAGCATTTGGGACAAATTTGCTCACACACCTTTGAAAATCAGCAATGATGACACTGGAGATGTGGCTTGTGACAGCTACCACAGGATTGAGGAGGATGTGGCAATGCTGAAAAGGCTCAAGGTGTCTCACTATCGCTTCTCAATCTCCTGGCCCCGTGTTCTGCCTGATGGAACCACCAGATACATCAACGAAGTGGGACTGAACTACTATGAAAGGCTTGTTGATGCTCTGCTGGCAGCTAACATTATGCCTCAGGTAGGTTAAACTGGTAACTCGCAGTAGATGAAAACCAGCAGAAACCAAGTCTGATGCTCGGGGTACGTGTGTGTTTCCATCCACACCCTCCTTCATAGAGAAATGGGTTTGCATTGTGTTCTACAAGGAAACTTGTGTTTTGCACAAGCAAATTAACTGGGAACATAGTGGTAGGTTAGAAATTACTACCCAGAAAGACAACAGCAACTTTTCTGTTGGCTGTTTCCAAATGCTGCCTAAGTGTGCATGCACATCAGATGGGGCAAGCCAGGAGCACCTGAACATGCCTGAGCAAACCTGTGTCTTCATGCAATTGCTCTGAACTGGTCCATCAGAGGTACCAGCCCAGCCAGCTCTTCATTGGATGATGGGATTTTATCTGAGAGACAGGCCCAGCAGTTCTTCATTGATGAGTTCTTGCTTTCATGAAGTTGTGGTGGGTTTTGGTCTTCACCATCAGGCAGTTTCTGGAGTCTGAGTCACTTCCCATGTCCTAAAGAAACTGAAATACTGGCAAAAAGGTGTTTTATTTGAGGGCATGTGCAAGCACAAAATCAGGCACCACTAGGAAGAGGGAGCTGCAGATCAAAGCACAGTTTATTTATGGTCGTAAATGGGACTGTCCTAATTTCTGAAAATAAGAATGAGTGATTGAGTCTTTTCTCTTGTTCTCTTTCCCCACAGGTAACCCTCTATCACTGGGACCTCCCACAGGCACTGCAGGACGTCGGTGGTTGGGAGAACGATACCATAGTTCAGAGGTATAAGGAATATGCTGAGCTCCTTTTCCAAAGACTGGGAGACAAAGTGAAGTTTTGGATAACCCTCAATGAGCCCTACAACGCAGCTTACTGTGGCTATGGTGTTGGCACTGCTGCACCAGGTAAGAGTGCTGGGCATCACCTCAGAGCCTTCCCAGCACTGAGTTGTTTTATGCTGCAGTAGGGTAGACACAAAGGTAGACAAAAGTGGGGGGGGGGGATAAATGTGGATTGAACTGCTGTGCTGGGATGAACAGGTCCCTTTTTCTCTTGGCTTCTCCCTTCTAAGACCCATCCTCCTTCTTAGAATCATAGAATAGTTTGGGTTGGAAGGGACCTTAAAGATCATCGAGTTCCAAACCCCCTGCCATAGGCAGAGACACCTCCCACTACATCAGGCTGCTCAGCGCCTTGTCCAGCCTGGCCTTAAACACCTCCAGAGAGGGGGCATCCACAACCTCTCTGGGCAACCTGTTCCAGTGTTTCACCACCCTCACTGTAAAGAATTTCTTGCTTATGTGAAGTCTAAATCTACCCCCTTCCAATTTACACCCATTATTTCTGGTCCTCATTTCTTCATTCCTGCTCTGCAAACTCCTGATTACACTTGCTGTGTGGGGCAGACCCTATTTCCAGACTGTGGAGAAGGGTTAGGACTGGAGGAGGGATAAGGGAGGGATGGAAACTGGCCTGAACACAAAGCTTTCCCCTTCACCTGTCCCTGCTGAAGCAGTGATCTCTGCCCAGGGCTGGGCCCAAGATCACCAGGTGTTGTGTGTTTATTCTTTTCCTGCCAGGCAGTTGTGGGTGTTGTGTTAAACCAGGAACTTCTGCCCCGTTACTTTTGCTGTCCCTCTCCTTGCAGGTATCTCCATTCGGCCGGGACGAGCTCCCTACGTGGCAGGGCACAACTTAATAAAAGCCCATGCAGAAGCCTGGCACCTCTACAATGAGACCTTCAGGGCAAAACAAGGAGGAGTAATTTCCATCACCATCAATTCTGACTGGGCAGAACCAAGGAACCCACACAACCAGGAGGACATTGATGCTGCCAGACGGTACTTGCAGGTACAACAGCTCTCTGCTGTTTGTTCATGGTGTGTCCCTGTGCTCAGTCAGAGGCCTCAGTGGAAGGAAATGCATCTCCCTCTTCTGGTGGTTGCTCAAGTAGGCAACAGAAATGAGACAAAAGAGGGTTGCAATAACAAAAGTTTATTAAATTCAAGGTCAATTAAGGTCAAGAGAGGTGATTTTGCCCCTCTACTCAGCTCTGGTGAGACCCCACCTTGGAATATTGTGTGCAGTTCTGGAGTCCTCAACATAAGAAGGGCATTGAGCTATTGGAGCAGGTCCAGAGGAGGCCATGAAGATGGTCAAAGGGCTGGAGCAACTGCCCTATGAAGACAGGCTGAAGGAGTTGGGGTTGTTCAGCCTGGAGAAGAGAAGGCTCAGGGGGGACCTCATAGTAACTTATCAGTACCTGAGGGGGTCCTACAGAAAGGCAGGGGAAGGAATTTTTAAAAAGGTACGTGATGGGAGGACCAGAAATAATGGATGTAAATTGGAAGGGGGTAGATTTAGACTCGACATAAGAAAGAAATTCTTTACAGTGAGGGTGGTGAAGCACTGGAAGAGGTTGCCCAGAGGTTGTGGATGTCCCCTCTCTGGAGGTGTTTAATGCTAGGCTGGACAAGGCACTGAGCAGCCTGATCTAGTGGGAAGTGTCCCTGCCTATAGCAGGGACTTTGGAACTCAATGATCTTTAAAGTACTTTCCAACCCCAACTATTCTATGATTCTATTGATTATAAATTCAGGTGCTACTTATAAAACAGCACACTGTGGAGAAATGTTTAAATCCGTTGTTTTGATTTATTATTTATCCTTCTCCCTTATTTATTGCCTTAGTTTTTTCTGGGTTGGTTTGCTCATCCCATTTTCAAAAATGGTGATTACAATGAAGTGATGAAGAAGAGGATTCGGGAACGCAGCCTGGCACAGGGTCTCCAGCAGTCCAGGTAAGAGCCTGAGCACACACACACCTGCTTTTGTTCCCCTTGCTCTGCTTTTCTGACACGGGCTAATAAATTCCACTGCTTCTATTGCAATGTTAGTGTAAAAACCTTACTGTATTCTCAGAAATCTAGGGTACATTTTGCCTGTTCCCTCTTTTTACCTCTCGCAACCTAGATTTCCTGATACAAAATATACTTTAAGTAATCAGAGTGATACAGGGAATGCTTTGCAGTAGACACAATGCTTTACTCAATTACCATGGATTAAGAGCTTTAGTTTCTTAGAACTATGTACTGAACTTGAGCACTGGAAACTTATTGGTCCCACTGAAGTACATCTCTTATCTTCCATTCCCTTTTAATTATTAACTTATTGGTAATAAGTTAACAGTGCTCCAACCTGAATGTTTTTCCTCTTCTCTCTCTTTCTAGGCATGAATTTTTCCTCTCTTCACTTTAATAGCAATTTAATAGGGTATATTAGATCTAGAGCTAGTCCTGATCATTCCTCTCCTTAAATAAGAAAAAGAAGCGACTTGTTTTGAAATGTGGGGAGTGGTGGAGTTCTGTTTTTGGCTCCAGAACAAGCACTACTTATGTGGTTCCTGGACCCAAGAGCTCAGCAGCAGCTCTGTGCTCAGTTTGGGTTTCTACCACCAACTTCTTGTCTGACCATAAGCAGGGTCTTAAGCCAATGGGTCAGAGAAAGGTCTGCTCCTCTCATGGAGACCATTAGATCATAAATTACAGTCTAGCAAAAGCTTAGCCTAGTTTAATAGTGTGGTTGGGGAGCAGCAGAAGGGAAAATCCTGAAAAGACTTAATTTTTGAGGGATTTGTTCTGTTATCTGCTTCCTTTTGCAGACTTCCAGAATTTACTGAGAGTGAAAAGCAAAGAATTAAAGGCACATATGATTACTTTGGTCTGAATCATTATACTACAGTTTTAGCATACAACCTGAACTATCCTACAGCTGTTATGTCATATGACTCTGACAGGTAAGAAATGAACTTACATTACCTGGGAGGCTAGGCAAGGCAAACTGATAGCAAATAAAGCTATGAGATAAGCATTTTAATCTCTTACACTCACTAATAGTATCTGTGATGTTAGTATTATTTTCACTGAAGACCAAAAAAGCCCTTTTTTTTACAGACCTGATAATAAATCATAGAATAGTTTGGGTTGGAAGGGACCTTAAAGATCATCTAGTTCCAACCCCCCCTGCTATGGGCAGGGACACCTTCCACTAGACCAGGTTGCTCAGTGCCTCATCCAGCCTGGTCTTAAACACCTCCAGGGAGGGAGCATCCACAACCTCTCTGGGAAACCTATTCCAGTGTCTCCCCACTCTCTCTTATTATCCAGCTTGATTCCCCCTTCTTCCAATTTGTATCTGTTATTCCTAGTTCTTCCATCACATATCCTATTAAAAAGTCCTTCCCCTGCCTTTCTGTAGACCCCTTCAGGTACTGAGAAGCTACTCTGAGGTCGCCCCTGAGCCTTCTCTTCTCCAGGCTGAACAACCCCAACTCCTTCAGCCTGTCCTCATAGGGCAGTTGCTCCAGCCCTTTGATCGTCTTCATGGCCTCCTCTGGACCTGCTCCAACAGAGCAATTAAAACAAACAAAACAAAATTAGAGGATCTATTAAAGGAATGCACCTGCACTTGTGAGTCTCCCAAAGGTTTTGGCTCAGCTGTGAACAGTATTTGATGGGAGGACTAGAAATAATGGATGTAAATTGGAAGGGGGTAGATTCAGACTTGACTTAAGAAAGAAATTCTTTACAGTGAAAGAAAGAAATTCTTCACAGTGAGACACTGGAACAGGTTGCCCAGAGAGGTTGTGGATGCCCCCTCAATCCCTGGAGGTGTTTAAGGCCAGGCTGGACAAGGCACTGAGCAGCCTGATGCAGTGGGAGGTGTCCCTGCCAATGGCAGGGGGGCTGGAACTCAATGATCTTTAAGGTCCCTTCCAACCCCAACTATCTATGATTCTATGATTTGATTTCCTGCCCCTAAATCTGCAATTGGAACTGGTAATTTGTGGCTACTGCTCCATTTGCTGTTAATGAATTATTAGGTTCCACACCATATAGTGATTAATTTAAGTTCAAAGCTTAAAACAGCTCAATCGCTTTGTGGTAAAGTACAAATGAGTTGGGATTTTTACTTAGATATCACTTTCTTTCCTCAGCTTCAAGGGCTTACCAGGAGCTTAAAGGTTTTCTGATAAGATTTAAGGTAATGGTGGGACAGGGGTGAAGACTGGCTGTTTCCTGAGATGTTTTTCACAGAGAATATATAAAATGACTATAAGGTCCCTTTGTGGCTGCATCTGAGCCCAGTGTGTCCCCCTCCACAGGGGTGTAGCCTCAATAAGTGACCGCAGCTGGCTGGCCTCGGGTTCCTCATGGCTAAAGGTGACACCTTTTGGTTTTCGGAAGATCCTGAAGTGGATAAAGGAAGAGTACAACGACCCTCCCATTTATGTGACTGAAAACGGGGTGTCAGAAAGGGGAGCTGTGGACCTCAATGACACCTGGAGAGCACATTACTACCGGAGCTACATTAACGAAGCACTGAAAGGTGGGTGTGAATATTTAAATGTCATCATCCAAATTTCCATAGAGAGCAGCAGTGTCTCTCCACAAACCTGGTGTGTATAAAGCAAGCTCTGTAGAGCTGAAACTTGTTTACTGTGAGGGTGGGGAGACACTGGAAGAGGTTGCCCAGAGAAGTTGTGGATGCCTCCTCCCTGTAGGTGTTTAAGGCCAGGCTGGATGAGACATTGAGCAACCTGGTCTAGTGGGAGTTGTCCTTGCCCATGACAGGGGGGTTGGAACTAGATGGTTTAAGGTCCCTTGCAACCCAAACTATTCTATGATTATGAACAAGGCCATTCTGGGTACTTGAGTTTTGAAATTCCAGTTACACTAAACCCTGGCAGTACTTCAGGTCCCCTGCCCATGTTAGGGGGGGTTGCAACTGGCTGATCTTTAAGGTCCCTTCCAACCCAAACTATTCTATGAAAGACAATTGGCCTCACATTTGCAAGTTACACACTCCCACAGGATGACATTGAGTTTCTCTGCGCCTTTGTGGTTAGTAGCAGCTGGCCTTGGACAGCCACAACTGCAGAGAAAGGGAAAAATAAAAGTCCTGGCTGGCTGAGTGAACTACTTGCCTTCCTCCTTAGCTATAAGGTGGTGGCAACTGAGCTACTGGCTCAACATGGACATAGGAATGGGGAGAGGGTGAAACCAATGAGCTTCTCAGTACCTGAAGGAGGCCTAAAGCAAGGCTGGGGTAGGACTTCTTAATAGGGTCCAGGATGGCAGCACTAGGAGTAATGGATACAAATTAGAAGAGGGGAGATTTAGGCTGGATGTAAGAGAAATTCTTTACTGTGCAGGTGGTGAGACTCTGGAAGAGGTTGCCCACAGAGACTGTGGATGCCCCCTCTCTGGAGGTGTTTAAGGCCAGGCTGGATGAGGCACTGAGCAACCTGGTGTAGTGGGAGGTGTCCCTGCCCATGGCAGGGCGGTTGGAACTCAATGATCTTTAAGGTCCCTTCCAACCCAAACCATTCTATGATTCTATGAGGTCCAAGTGGCAATAACCTCACTGCCCTCAGCCCCTGCTGTCGTGCAGGCTCCAGGAGCATCTTGATGTCCTTGTCACCCAGCTGCAAACTAACCTCTGCCCCTGCCAACAGCTGTTGTGCTGGATGGAGTGGACTTGCGAGGCTACACAGCGTGGACACTGATGGACAACTTTGAGTGGGCAGTGGGTTTTGATGAGAGGTTTGGGCTCTATCATGTCAATTTCACTGACTCCAACCTGCCACGGCGCCCCAAGGCCTCTGCCAGCCTTTACTCACAGATCATCAACTGCAATGGCTTCCCAGACCCAGCAGTGGGCCCACACCCCTGCCTGCAACCAGAGCCTGAAGGTAAGCCCCGGGGCACACCTCCCACTTGGGTTTCAGTTGAAAATTTCTATAACTGTGTTCTTTAAGCACACCAGTCCCATTCCACCCAGGCTAGATACAAGAAGGACATTCTTTACAGTGAGGTTGGTGAGACACTAGAAGAGGTTGCCCAGAGAGGCTGTGGATGCCCCCTCAATCCCTGGAGGTGTTTAAGGCCAGGCTGGATGAGGCATTGAGCAACCTGGTGTAGTGGGAGGTGTCCCTGCCCATGGAAGAGGGTTGGACCTAGATGGCATCTTCCAATCCAAACTATTCCATGATTCTATAATAGCAGGATGGGAAAGCCTGGTGGAGGTGGGAAGCAGCAAGGCTGAGCCCAGGCTGTGGACTAACACCTTCTCATTGTTTCCCAGGGACGGTGACACCCACAGGCACAGCCCCAGAACCAGCTGAAGCTGACAAAGTGAGCTTTTTGGGATTGGAGTTACCCTCCCAACATGCAGAAATAGCCCTGTATGTGCTTTTTGCCCTTGGTGTAATTGAAGTGTTGGCCTTGGCTTTTTTTGCGTTTCAATATGGAAAATTATCCAAAAGATCCCGCAAACGCTCAAACATACGACTTCATAAGATGTAAATGTTCTACTTTATCAAGTGTTTTGGTTTTTTTTTTAATGTAAAGGCCTATAGCAGCAGAAGAAATGTGCTTGTACTACTGCAACTGGGTGTCTTGCCTCAGCATCGACTGCTCAGCCTTTTGTTGCTTTAAAATATGAAAAGGAGGGGTTTTTTTTCCCCCCATGTTTTTCTCTATTTTTTAAAGAGAAAGGTTCTGAACTGAAGCTCTTTTCCATTCTTATTTCATCATGTCCCCTTAAAACAGGTCTGCCAGAAGGATCTGAGAGCAGCTCTGAGAAGCTCCTCTGATTCTTAGTGCTTTTTAGGACAAGGTAGGGTCTGTACTGGTCAAAAATGGGCTAAGGAGAAGGTACTGTTCTATTGCTGCTAATCTATGTTCCTTTATTTCATGAAAGAGTATTATTTCAATCGTGTATCATAAATTAAATTAAAAAAAAAATTGAGAGGGAAGTGTCCCTACTACTATGATTTCATATTTGAAGAGGGTTTATTACATTAAACTTAATTCACCTCCTTTTAATATGAATGGGAAGCAGCAGATAACACCTGCAGAATTGAAGTTTTATTTGTGGAGCTACAGTCTGTGTCCTTCCCCACAAGAAAGCTTTGATTCTTCCTCCAAATATTAAGGCTTCCAGGTTGCTGTGCTCTCTGCTCGTAACATTTCTATTTTATCTGACAAAGATCCATCTTCTTTGTTCCTGTACCATCACCTGGACTGAAAACACTACTTGAGGTTTTAATATCCAAACCAATGCCTGAGTAAGATTATTTGAAGTGGGGTAAAAACTTTGTCTTCTACATTTTAAATTTCAGCCTTTGATCCTAATGCCTTGCTTCCCATGAAGTTTACAAGAGAGGATACTTCTGTTTTCTGGAAAATAGTTTATTGAGTGCTGGGGGAATTAAAAACTACAAGGTTTTGCTTGCAGTTGCAGAAGCAAGAAAAAAGTTAAGCATAAATTAATGACCTGATTTGCTACTTAAGAGTGCTTCTGAAACCCTCATTTTAATCAGTCATTGCCTACCATGACTTTTATATTAATATATCTGTCCTTTAAATTTATATAGCAGAATATTTATAGATTAAAAAGTGCCTTTCTATGGGCAGCAGGTCACGATTATGAAAAGCTGATGGAGATTTTCAGTCTTTTTAACTCTTTGCTTCTAGGCCTCTCAGCTACACCCACTACACCCACTTGATTTTTCTCATTTGGGTGACTTTATTCCATTGCTCCACTGCAGGAAAAGAATTAAGTAATTCAGTCAGTGTAAAAGAAGCACCACGTGTCCAGAAGCTTTAGTTGACTTAGATCAAATAAGAAGGAGGGGAA
>VZTY01014737.1:186804-198518 GCA_013400935.1 Turnix velox | reverse complement strand
GGGAAAAAAAAAAAAAAAAAAAAAGCCAGACAGTGATTACTGCAGTAACTCAAATCTACATTTGCTGTGTAGAATTTCCATTCCAAGTATTGTTTTCATCTTCTCCATCATCTTGAGTCCTCAGTCTATATATTTTGCCTTCTTTTTTGAAGTCATCCCCCCTCTTTTCCACTGCTCTTTTCCTGACTGATTGCCTGGGGACAAAAACAAGAGAGAGGTTGGAGTTTCCCCAGTTAGGGTTACACAAGAGAAGCAAATGCAATGAGCACAAGCCATGCATCCTTCCTGCTCTTACCCCAGTGATAATTTTCTTAAGCTCTTTGTTTCCTTGGGAAACTCTCCTTTTCTAGGCAATACAAAACCTCCCCTGTTCAAATCTGACCTTCAGTTGCTTGAGCTTTTTGTACAACCACACCATAAACAGCTTGATATCTAACTTTCAAAATACTTGTCTTCCAAACTATATAATCAAGTGAGGCCCATGTTTCTAGTAACAGATGAATTTCCTACTCATAAATGTCTATTTCTCCTGAGTGCTTTTTCTACTCTAACTGGAAACTGAAGCATGAGGATCTTGCTTAATCCAAAATCTAAAAAAAAAAAATATAATCAAGAAATCCCTATCAGAGCATGTACCAGCCACCACGCTGTCCCTTTTAACCAGATGGAAGGCTGGTGGCCAGAAACCACAGAGAAGGTGGCAGTTTGGAGCCAGACAGGGTTTGGTTCCCTGCTACACAACAAAAACAAGCCCACAGGGAGTTTAGGAAACAGCAGCCTTGAAGAGCTTTGGTTACCTGCTTTGCTCAGCATTGCTGGATGCCGAAGGGTTGGGATGTTCTTGCTGATGAGCTGATCTCACAGGAGGCTGTGAGGGGGGTGGACTTGTGAAGAGGAAGTTGCTAATAAATCTCCAAACCGCTAAGAGGGGATAAAGTATTGTGCCCAAGAACTTCCACAGATCACTGCCTGAAGCCTGAACAACAGAAGTAGCAGGTCTTCCCGCCTGGACATGAACATATAAATATTTATAAGTATTAAAAGTCATATTCTTGTAGACAGAGTTTACCATCCATAATTTAGAAGCAACTCAAGAGACAGAAGAGACACAACAGAACTCCTTTAGTTACAAGTTGTTTATCCACCTCAGAAAAAACCCTATTCCAACTCACTCCTGACAAAAAAATATTCAAGCAATCTTTCCAGCTGTCTTTGAAGAAATCAAAATTCAAGTGAAATGTTATCACAGGTATCCAGCTACAGTACTGCTGTGTGCAAAGAGAAGAAAAGCAAACAAACAGCAACCCAACACCTACCGGCAGCAGCACTACCGAAGCACTGGGTGCTAATTCCAGTTCCAGTAATTTCTTTCCATAATCTTCTTTGGTAAACTCCCTCCTGGGAAACATTGTCGCCAGTGAAAAGTTGCCATAAGCATTACCAACCGTCTGGGGAAATACAAAGACAAGGTGCTATTTCTAACTGATCACTTTCAAACAAGTACAGATTTGCCAGTTGAGAAACCTTAGTCAAATTGACTCAGGTCTGGGTCGGGGCAATCCCAAGCACAGACACAGGCTGGGAGGAGAGTGGCTTGAGTGCAGCTCTGAAGAGAAGGATTTGGGGGTGTCAGTGGATGAAAAAAATCAACATGAGCCAGCAGTGTGTGCTTGCTGCCCAGAAGCCAACCCAATCCTGGGCTGCATCAAGAGGAATGTGACCAGCAGGTCAAGAGAGGGACATTGAGCTGTTGGAGGAGGGCCACAAAGATGGTCAAAGGGCTGGAGCAACTGCCTTATGAAGACAGGCTGAAGGAGTTGGGGTTGTTCAGCCTGGAGAAGAGAAGGCTCAGGGAGGACCTCAGAGTAGCTTCTCAGTACCTGAAGGGGTCTACAGAAAGGCAGGGGAAGGACTTTTTAATAGGATATGTGATGGAAGGACTAGGAATAATGGATGTAAACTGGAAGAGGGGAAATTCAGGCTGGATGTAAGAAATGAATTTACAGTGAGGGTGGTGAGACACTGGAAGAGGTTGCCCAGAGAGGCTGTGGATGCCCCCTCTCTGGAGGTGTTTAAGGCCAGGCTGGACATGGCACTGAGCAGCCTGATCTAGTGGGAATTGTCCCTGCCCATGGCAGGGAGTTTGGAACTAGATGATCCTTAAGGTCCCTTCCAACCCAAACCATACCATGATTCTAAAAAGTCATCAACCATCCTCACACAGAGAAATGATTTCTCCTATCCTAGTATCTCTAGTTAATGATAAAGTGCACTGGAAAAGGCTGCTATTAACAGTCCTTCAATAAACAGTAAAAGCCCTTCAAATAAACAAAAGAGCAATTAATGACAATTCCACTGATCCAACAATTAGATGATGATATATGAAGTTGTCATCAGTGTATAGCCAAGAATAGGAGACAACAATTTACCTGTGCAGCAAATTGTCTGGCTTCTTCCAGTCGTGCTTCAGATGGGAACTGGTTAGTGAAGGAAGATCCATCTGGGAGGCGGAACTGAATCCTGGCTATTGCACTGCAGGACAAGCAACAGGCTCAATCAGCATTTGAGCAGCTGCCAATGTTTCAGCCTTATCCCCTTATCATTCTCTCCCCCCCACCTAACACTCATTTAGCTGCTATTTAACTCCAAGATTGGCCTGAAAAAGCTTCTATTTAACAGAGGAGTGGTTTGTGTTTCATCATGAGAAATGACAGAAGGGTCAAAGTTATTAGAGAACACAACATTCATGGGAACAGCTGTAGATGAACAATATCAAAGAAAGCCAACACATGACACTGTCTAAAATGGCCTCCATGAGTAGATTATGATAAATATTCAATCACTTAGAAGTTTATGTGAAGTTTCTTTGCCTCTTTCCACAAAAAAAAAAAATAAAAAAATTCCCTTGTCTGCAGGAACTCACCTTCGCTCCTTTTGAGATGCTTCTTTCCTGGCCTCTATCTCAGCCTGCTTAGCCTGAAGAGCTGCAGCTTTTGCAGCTTCTGCTTCTTCCTTAGACTTTGCAAAGCGAGCAGCTCTCTCAGCTCGATCCTGTGAAAGGACCAAACACAAACCTTCATTTTTACCATAAACTGTAGCTTAATATCATTAAAACAGAGCATTGTACTGGCTACCCAACTAAGAGAAAAGACAGCAGAGCAGCAGGGAATTATTCACTGCCAAACTGCATGGTCTGGTGATGATACTGAGATGATATTTCTCAATGAGTCACTTCATGCTAATAGCTCTTGATAGATCATCTTCCCTGGCACATTTAACACTCCAGTGAAGATAAAGCAAATCAAGAGAGTAATATATGGTTACACTTCTATGTGTTCTAGGCGAAATCCTAATAATAAGGAGGGATTTTAATTGTTACCAATTGTTAACATCCATAATATGCACACATATAAACAAACTTAAAAAATAATCCTCACTACCATTTTGAAATCATAGTTTTACATGTTCCATAATTAAATATTCCCTTGTTTCTTCTCCAGAACTATGCTTAAATTGAAATTTTTATGTTTAAATGATAATCCTCTGCTGGGTGCAAACAATATGACAAAAAAGTTGGTGAGTTTGCTCAGATAGAAAAGACCATAATGAAAGTTCTTCTTTAGGAATTTCTTCACCATGAGGGAGGTGACACTTTAGAACAGGTTGCCCAGAGAGGTGGTAGAGGCCTCATCCCTGGAGACATTCAAGGCCAGGCTTTATGAAACTCCAAGCAACATGATCTACTGCAAGATGGCCCTACTCACTGCAGGGGGGTTGGACTAGATGGTTTTTGAAGGTCCTCTCCAACTCAATGATTCTATGATTAATGTGAAAGCAGAAGCTTCATTTTAGACCTGCAAAACACTACATAAACCCCAAGCACAAACTTACAGTACAAGGCCACAGGATTCCAAGCAGACAATCTCTTAAAATTTCACTAAATGAGAAAGTGTCTCTTTTCAGTCTGTCCTTGTGAGAGAGAAGCAACAAAATCTTCCAAAATGAGAAACTCACCATTGCAATCTGTTGCCTAATTCTCTCTCTAGCAGCTTTCTCTTCTGCCTTTTCTCTGTTCCTTTCCTCTAACATACGTTTTGTCAATTCTTCTTCCTGTCGTCTTTTGTACTCCAGCATTTCTTTGCCAGTTTTTCTCCGTTCAATTTCTTTCTTAATTTCTTTCTGAACACAGACATAAATATTGGACCACAAAACTGCTTTGCACAAGACTGAATTATATTTGTTTACAAAGGAATTAAACATTTATAGAAAAATAGGGCATAATATGGTTGTACATTTTTCCATTACCTGTTCTTCTTCTTTCCTCTTCTCCTCTCGTCTTTCTTCAAGCTTTTTTGTTATTCTAAAGTTAAAAATAAAGTGAAACACTAAATCTCAATCCCTTCTCAGCTATTTAAGCCATCTGGTTTCTTCCGCACATCACTTCCTAAAATGGAAGCCAGTAATATATTGCACTGACATAGATACACATTGCATCTGTCATCTAACCAGAAAGGAACCCCAGAACAAGGACTGACTCAAAAAAACCACAGCAATTCACAACATATTTATGTCTGGGGCAAAGAGCAGTCATGACAAGTCAGATAACCAGAGAAATCTTGTTTGTATCATGGCTGGTTTGTTTTTTTAAAAAGAAATTGGTAATTACTGTGGAGGTTTGGCTTTTTTATTTTGTCCCCACTGAAAGAAATGCTGTAAATATATGCAAATATTGCCTGATTTAACACATATTTTGGAAAGAAATTTTGAAGGTCCTCTCCAAATATTGACTGTGTTTTCTTATCAGGGAGTGGTTAAGTAAAAATTATACTTATTGTCTAATAAGATTGGAAGAAAACTAAATTAAACATGAAGGAATTTTGAAACATGTTTTAGCAGAACAAATAATCTTGTCCACTAAGTATGTGTTACTGCTTTTAGATATTACAGATAGCACCAATCTTACAGATGCTAAAAAACCAAGTTTATACACTGAATCCTGCATTTTAAAACTAATCAATTTAATTGATTGAACCAGATGTTTCTGGTCACCAGATTTTTAAATACTAGAACTAGTACTGCTCATCAGACCTCATTACTGTTCAATGATCAAAGGAGGAGTCTCAGAATGAGATTCCTCTGGCATTTTTAATAGGTTTAGACTATAAACAGTCATTAAACAGACAAGAAATAAAAATGCATCTCTGCACAATAACTAGGTTAGCACTTTATTTTGAACTGCTTTCAGTTCAATGTTTTAACTCCTTCAAAATTTTTACAGCAAACATTTTCTCTGTCCAAGTTACTTCAAAGCAAGAAGAACATTTTGAGTATTAGAAAAGTGACACTAATTTAAGAGCTGGTTCTGTATCAACCTTTGTAGAGTCACAGACATCTAAACAATAAGATCAAGCTTCCTGAGAAGCACAGATCTGCATAGGAAGTCTGCAAAAGAGAACTTGCCTTTCAACTTTGAGGGTGAGATCATTCACGGGTTGAGCATTGCTCACTTGCTCATCTGAAGAATTAGTTGCTTCCTGACTTGCTTGACCCAAATGTACTCCATCTTCAAGTGATTTACAAGGAAGTAATTCATAGGAGGGAAAAAAAAAGAAAGTTATATTTATTACCATAAAAAAGCCATAATTTTCAGCAATTAAGATACCTCCAGGAGATACTTGGTTCCACTATTTAGACAACCCCCCCAGCAATTTGGTTTCACATGACTTACCCAAAGAAACTTTTGAAATTTAATCTTATTTCAAGAAAGCATACACATTTTTTATTGCATTATAAGCCATACATTTCTCACTCATTAAATCTGAGCAGGATGGCAAGTTATTCTTCCCCTTAGACTCACAGGAAGCCTTCTGGGATATCCAAGTTTTTCCTCAATGTTTCACCCTTCATGTACCATCATAAAACAATTTAAGAACCAGATAACTCTTCCAAGGGTAAATTAGCTAGCATCTGTGTCAAAATACTAACCATTACCAGTAGAAGGCCTTACTGTCTCAGATGTAACAGACTCTGGAGAGCCACAAGCCTCCACTGCCCTGGACTGTGTATTTTCTGGAGCACCAACAGGTTGAGAGGAGGGGCAGGGAGGAGATGACTGACTTCCATTTTCCAAAGGCTGCCCTTTTAATGTGTGCATCTAAGAAATTGGGGGTGAGAGAGGAGAGAAAAAAAAGAGACCATGAAACTCCAAATATTTTCCACTAAACTATTTTCAGCGAATTGATCCTATTTAAAATAGAAAACGTCTCTCAAAGCACATGCCAAGAGCCAGGGATGTCAGCACAATCCCAGAGATCCCACCCATTAGCAAGTGTTACCTGTTTAACTTTATGGATTCTGGTAATGAGTTCTTCAACAGAAACGCTGCCAGCAATAACTTCCAAAGGGATTCCATTCTCTCCTATAAAAAAACTGGATGGAACACACACTACAGGATCTGCACAGCAGCAGTTAAGGGCAAAGCATGACAAAAATTCATGAATTTTAAAAAGAAAAAGCAGAATTCCTTCCTACAGAAGTTTCTAGCTCAATATTCTATCTATCTCTATGTGGCCACCAAGAGTCAGTACCAAGGGCGGAAATAAAAAAAAAAAAATCAATTGGCATCTCTTCTTTGAAATGCTTTAAGAAAAAGTATTGTCCTCTGCCTATGGCAGGGGGGTTGGAACTTGATCTTTAAGGTCCCTTCCAACCCAAACTATTCTATGATTCTATGATACACACATAGCCAACAACTCACTATGTTTTGACTTGAAAAATTCTTTGTGCGAGACAACATATTATGTAGATAATAATGAATTCTTTACAGCATCAAAAAACCCCAAGGTACTGAACTCCTTTTCTCAGCATCATTCAGAATTCCCGAGCTCTGTGCAACCACCTAAGGTAGGCAGAGGTTCACCTCACTTTATGCTTCCCCTGCTTGTTCTTTCTCCTCCTGTAACTCTGAACTCCCGCTTTTAAAGCACTGTTTGTTTGCTTTCTAATACTGATTAGTAATACCAATGGGTTTTTGTTTACGTAAAGCTTTGGATAATTTTCTATTTGGAGAATTAAAGAGGATTAGCATTAGGAAAAATACCCAGGCAACTTGTTCACCTTCTCTAAGAAGTGACAGAAACCTGGATACATAGATGGTATCATTTAACTACAGTTTACTACTTTACTTTGTGCCATAAGAAGTGTTTTTAATAATCCTGCCTGTAAATATTTGTCTTAGGAACAGTATTAACATGCAGTTATCTGCAATCACAACACAGCATCTAAACTAATCTCAAAGGATACAAATTTGGGAAAACTGCAGGCATGCTTCACTGTTAGAAAGAAAAGAAGAGGAATCATTTTGCAACAGCTTCAGATTAAATCTTCCATCATAAAAATAACTGCCCTGCTACCACACACAGAACTATTTCAATACTTGAGAGAACACTAAAGCAGCTCTGCATGGCATCTTCTCATTAACATTTTGCATAAGTGTTGACATGGTGACAGTTCCCATTGCATTTGAAGATATAAGATTTAGGCAAACAATGCTGAGGAGCAATTCAGGAAAAAGACACTGTATTGACTGCAAATAATAAAGTAAATGTAATAAAATGTTGTTTTGGGAAAAGTCAATGCATTTTCTGTACATGGACTGGGTGCTTAACTGTTAACACAAATAGCCAAGCAATTTACCCTGGAACTTCTCTATTCTATTTGTTACAAAAGAGACAAACATTCTCTCCAGGGCTTTACAGATCTTTATCTTTCTGAATTCATGAGAGTTCCTAAATTCATCACTTTCCTTGGCAAAATCAAGAACTGCCTCAAGAGTACTTGCATTTTTATTCCAGGGTTTTTTTACATATTTTTGTGTCTCTTCCTGGTGAAAAAGAGACAGCCTCAAGCATTCTTTCACTGCTGCTGAAACACAGTCTGAAATACATCATGAACATTCTGCAGGACACAATACTTCATTTTTCTATTTGGAATTTTCTGAGGCTCTGGTGGCTTGAGGAGTACCAAGCTCATTTCTGCTCTGGAGCTTTGTATCTAGGCTACCTCCAAATCAGGTTGAGAATTTCAAAAGCCTCTTACTCTCATCACCATTGATGAAAGACACTGTAAGAGACAGAATAAGAATAATTCAAACCTTTTGGTGTCGATTTTAATAGCAACAAAGCCATCTGAGGCAGCTTCAGTCACCTTCTCATCTTCCCACCTTGCAGCCATCTCAGTAGATTGTTCATCCTCACCTGTAGGACACAGCACATGTGAGAAGCTCAAGCCTCCACAAATTACTTCCTAGTCTGATTTTGGCTTTGCTTCAACTGCTCGAAATCACCTTTGAAAGACACTCTCATTATTATTTTCAAGTCAGTTTATAAATATTTTTTTACATAATCTAGAGACAATCCACTGCAGCTGCCTTGCTAATGTGGCAAAAACCAAATATATCAAAATTCTCCATTCAAGTGCACAATGAACTAGTCCAAGGGAGCAGAAGGGATGGAACCAAGACAGGAGGAACTGGAGGTGATGGCAAACGTGAAGATTGGCTTGATTGCATCATCTAATTGCACAACTATTTGTAACTTAAGAAATGAGCAGCAGAAGGAGAGGAGGAAAAGGAGTGGGGAGCACACAGGAACAAGAAAAACACAAGAGGACCTAAGCAGGAGAAAATTAAAAGGTCCTGTGGGGCCACAGATTCAGAAGTGTTAATTAATCAGATAGAACATGTCCATCATAAATTTATCTTCCAAAACAATGTTCTGATGAGGATGAAAGTTAATAGATTCCAATGAATATTAACCAATAAGTAAATTAGCCTGAAACCAATTGTTTCTCTTCAATCTCTCTTACTTCCTAGACGCTTGCAATCCTCTGCACTCTCAGTGATGAATTCGAGTCACAAGTACACAAGTACAATAGTCCATTATTCAACGACAACAAACCCCCTTTTGTTTGTTTCATCCCAGTTGCCACTTCATGCAGCATTTTCAACTTGATAAAGATCAGGTGTCACAGATGGAGTCCCTGGTGAAGCACTGCCACCTTTATGCCATGATTATGTGACCACAATCCTTCTCATGGACATACGTATCAAACATACACCTTTCTCAGAAACAGGTTTTCCAGCCACACACTGATTTTTTCCCTGGAAGCACTCAGGCAAGTAAGAAAGTACTTATGTCTGTTATTATTATTCTGCATAGGAAAGTCAGTCTTCAGGATAAAAGCCTTTCTTCTACCTTTAAATACAGTGCCTCCAACTGCGGTCAGTGGATGCAGCTGCTCTGCCAAGGCTGCTTCAGCCTCCTCCTCCCCCATTTCCAAATGCTGAGAGACAGGCAGCTGCCTCCCCACACACACATTTTCAGAAGGGACATGTGCTCCTCTGATTAGGCTACTAAAAATACCTGAACACTTGCCTAACACTAACTTGACCAGACAAACAGCTGCTGTACAAAAAGAATGCTGAAAGACACAAAGAGGTCAGACTGTTCACAGTTCAGTTCCTGAGATGGGACTCATGAATGAAAACGCTGATAACTCACATTTTAGAAAGCTCTATGTCATGAAGCACAGTCTAATATTGTGACTATCCACGGCATGGTTGCTTTTTCTCATACAGCATTTTGTTTTGATAACCCTTTCTCATTTGGCAGCTAAGATTCATTTAATGCTGTTCTGTAACAGTAATTATACCCTGAAATGAGAACTGCCAGGTCACAGGAAAAGCATCAGAAAAACCAAGAGGTCAAGCTGAACAGAACTCACCATAGTTTTGCTAAAAACTGAGCTATCCCAACTGTCTGGGGACTCCAGCTCCCAAAACCCACAGATTTTCTCTGTTTCTTAATCAAAGCATTGCTTTATTTCGCTAAGCACAAAGAACTGTACACAACACACAGTCATTCTTGCTCATCTTTTAAGTCTGGTTGGGTAAATTTAGTTATCTATGTCTAGGGAAAATGTATCCATCATTTCTCAAGTGATTCAGTAATTGGAAGAGACTCTCTCTCTTTGCTTTGTGTGTACAGAAAGACACCTCACACAGGCACAACACAAGAGCTTTGTCATCTGCTCAAACACAGAACAGCTGCAAGGAACTTAGCAGGGAACTTTTAACCCCAAGTAGCAAATCGGGAAGAAGATCACCCTTTACACAAGTCAGAGCACATGTTTCACGGGTGCAGGTGTCAAGTGTTGCAAAACATCTCTGTCAGGAAGTTGTTTTTTTTTACCACCTGGCTTTCTTTCAACACGCTATGATCATCTCCTTATTGATTGTGAAGGCAGAGAACTATTAGGCAGGCCTGTAAGGTAGACACTAAGGGTATTTATGGAAAAAATCCACAAAGTTGCAAGGTTCAAAGCTTCCACATCGGGGCACCCACCTGCCATGATGATTCCTGGGCTTTAAAATGCTCCCTTCAAGCTGTCCCATCCCCTCCTCCTGCACCAACACAGCAGGCTGTGGGCTGGGATGATCTTGATTTGTAGCAGTATGTTTGATTTCTAGTAGAAAACGCTTCTCACAACTAGGGAGACTTGTGTCAACAAAGAAACTTAACTGCACTTATCCATTCTGTTCACACACCCTTTGGGAGTAAACTTAGAATCACAGAATCGTTTGGGTTGGAAAGAACCTTCAAGATCATGTAGTTCCAACCTCCCTGCCAAGGGCTAGGACACCTCCCACTACATCAGATTTTGCTCAATGCCTCATCCAGCCTGGCCTTAAACACCTCCAGGGAGGAGGGGGGGTTCCACAACCTCTCTGGGCAAACTTCCTGAAGCAGAGCAAAATCCCACGGTTCAGTAATTCTTAAGGGACTGAGGCTAGTCTAGCCTTCAGCGAGCTTGTTTTTCTGAGGCTCCGAAGAATTTCAAGCCACAAGCATATAAGGCGATAGTAATACAAGTTAAAGAGTCCACCTGATGCCCTCCTTTCCCCTCGCCCATGTGCATTTCCGTGGGTCCGTTCAATCACCGCTCAGTGACACGACAAGTACGGGGAAATGGAAATAAAAAGGCCGCTGCACACCAACGGCAGAGAGCCACAGCTGCGAGCCCGGCTTATAGAATCACAGAATAGTTTGGGATGGAAGGGACATTAAAGATCATCGAGTTCCAACTCCCCTGCCATGGGCATAGACACCTCCCACTCGCCCAGGTTGCTCAATGCCTCATCCAGCCTGGCCCCAAACACCTCCAGGGAGGGGGCAGCCAAAACCTCTCTGGGCAACCTCTTCCAGCGTGTCACCACTCTCACCGTAAATAATACAACGCAGGGAAAAGCACAACACGGAAACAGCTGATTCCGCGGCCCCAAACACCCCGCAGCCAGGGCCGGGTCGGCGGCCGGGAGCCCCCGCCGTGGGGAGCGGGTCTGACACAGCAGAAAGGCCGTCGGGCCGGAGGGACAGGCGGGGAAGCCACAGCTAGCCCAGGCCTTGCGGAGCCGGCGGAGAGCTCCGCCCGGGGGCCGGAGGAAGGCGGGCACAGCCCCGGGGAGCACCTCACGGGGCCCAACGCCGCGCTCCCCTCCGCCGAGCCGCAGGGATGTCCCGTCCAGCCCGAGCGGCGACCCGGTCGCCGGCATCAACGGCAGCGCCCGGCGCCGCGGCCGCTATGACAGTGCGGGGGCGGGCAGGCCCCGGCGCCCAGCACTGCTCTTCCACCACCTCTTCCTCCTCCTCGCTCCC
>VZTY01014737.1:141738-186730 GCA_013400935.1 Turnix velox | reverse complement strand
CCCCGCCGCGGGCCTGGCGCGTGCGCGGCCCCCCCGCGCCTCCGGGTTGGCGGAGCGCGCGCGGAGGTGGCAGCTGTGCCTCGCGCCGCCGCCATCTTGGCGCTTCGCTTGTTTCCACGGCAGCGCCTCAGCCTCTCGGCCCCCGCCCGACCCAAAATGGCCGAGGGTGAAAGGTTGTGGGCCTGTGGTCAGTAGAGGGTGGGCTCAGGTAATTGTCACCCCAAAATGGCCGATGAAGTGACCTATGGCCCTGGGCCTGTGGTGAGCAGAGGGTGGGCACAGGTAACTGTCACCCCAAAATGGCCGAGGGTGAAAGGTCCTGGGCCTGTGGCGAGCAGAGAGTGGGCACAGGTAATTGTCGCCTCAAAATGGCAGAGGAATTATGGGATCTATGGCCCTGGGCCTGTGGAATTATGGGATCTGTGGCCCTGGGCCTGTGGTGAGCTGAGGGTGGACACTAGTAATCGTCGTCCCAAAATGGCAGAGGGAGTAAAGGACCTACAGCCCTGGGGCTGTGGTGAGGAGAGTGAGGGCACAGATAATAGTCATCCCAAAATGGCTGATGGAGGAAGGGACCTACAGCCCTGGGCCTATGGTGAGCAGAGAGTGGGCACAGGTAACTGTCACCCCAAAATGGCAGAGGGAGGAAGGGACCTATGGCCCTGGGCCTGTGGTGAGGAGAGGGTGGAGACAGGTAATTTGTCACCCCAAAATGGCCAATGGAGGAAGGGACCTATGGCCCTGGGTCTGTGGTGAGGAGAGGGTGGGGACAGGTAACTGTCACCCCAAAATGGCAGAGGGAGGAAGGGACCTATGGCCCTGGGCCTGTGGTGAGGAGAGGGTGGCCACAGGTTAATTGTGACCCCAGCATCTGCCCTGGGAGTGGCAAGGATGTGACGGAGGATGAAAAGGATGGGAGGAAGCACCTATTTGGCAGAAATGTGTGCTTAATGTTAAAAGCAGAGAATGTGTGTATAGGTCTTGTGTGAGTGGCAGGGGATGAAGCCTGGACAGAGCTGGGCTGGGACAGAGACAGGGTCCAGCTGGTGATGGAACATGGGCATTTCCACTAACAAGGACAGGATAGTTTCTTTCAAACGTCTTGGAAAAAAATTCTGCGCTCAAGTTCTTCCTAAACACAATTAGGTCTATGACTGTGTATTCTGGGAAAATATTGCCAAGGCAGATGCTGTTAAGCATATGAAGTCTGAAAAATAACAGCTTTTCAGTGTTGTACTTGGTGTAGACTGAAGTTTAATTAGAAAAGTGACTGGATAATGACAACTAGAAAACATACAAGATAGTTGTCAGAAAGCAGCAAATCATTGTTAACAAGATACAGAAATGGTTTTATCTCTCTCAGGATGCAGCATTTGAAACCCTAAGTTGGAAGCCACGTTCCATGAGAAGAGCGATAGAAGTGTTGTAGTGTGGCCCTGTTTGGGGATTTTTTTTCCCAAATATGATTTTCAAAAACTTGTACACTGCTTCCAGCAAGGAAGAAATTTTGTTTAAATGTGACAGTGGAAAAGCTTACTTAGTGACTGTATAGGTAACTTTAGTGAAGGTATACAATATTTTACATTGTCAAGCACTATTTTACATTACATTCTCAAATAATTACAATTTTAAAAGTACAAGAGCTCCAGAGTACATGTCCCTAAAAAAGAGCAAAGGCTTTCAACTTGTGGGCCTACACAAAAGGAGAGATTATCAGTAAGTAGAAAGTTTTGTTGGGAAATAAGTAAAACCAATAGGATGGCTGAAGCATTGTCCAGAATTCAGTTCTTTGATGTACTGCCAAGTCTCTGCCAAGACCGATTTTGTGTGTATTACATTTGTTACTGCAGTAGAAATGTCAGCTGCTTTGTTAAAATGTACACACAAACTCCAATTTGGTAATTGTGACCCAAATAAACATTTACTTTTAAGAGATTTTTATCCCTCCAAAACAGCATAGATCCACTTGGGTTAAAAAGGAAAATGTTTTGCTTAGTGTTTTACTTTTTTAAATTGCACTGTTGCTTCACACTACTCAATGGTTCTTTAACAAATCAAAGTATTGGTTTAAGCCAAGTAAAAAGGCAACAAATTAAACATGGAGACAAGCTCTGTTGTATTTGCTAGTCTGTATAAATCAACATGATAGATGATCATAGCATACCTAATAATCCTATTTCTTAGAGTAACTAATTTGGAAGCCATAAGAGGAGCAGAGGTGTACTGCATGCCAGTCTTCCTAATTAATCCTTCAACTAGTGCAAAAATTATTAGAAACAAGCAGAATAGTCTCTCCCCCCTCATGTCCAAACTGAGGTGCTCTGTAATTCAAGTATGATGTGCAATAAATATTGCCTTTTTTTTTTTTTCCAAGTCAAGTAATTTTGGGAACTCAGATGTAACTGATCAGTCAGGGTTGAAGCTGGTCCCTATTGCTTCTAGCATGACTTCCACCTCCACTGTATCTGAAAGATTTCACTTGTCAGCACAGCCTGTCATCAGCAGTCCTTACTCTAATTCATACTGTCAGTTAAGTGAGCCATGGGAACTGCATTAAGAGTAATAAACCTCACTGTTAAGCATTACTCACAGCAGCCCAGTTTATAATTTATACTAGTTTTAAAAGCATACCAATCATCAGCAACATACAGCTTTTCCTAGACAGCTCTTTAGTTAACAGCACTGCTCCTATCTGACATTAAAGTTTCTCTTGAGAAGCACAGAAATAATTCTTAGCTGCTGCATGAATCCCATATAATGACTGGGCTTGTGTGCTTTACCAAAAACAAAGCAGCAAACACTGACTTTTAATGTTTCTTAAGCAGGATCATCTGAATTTGACATGAGAATAGTGACTTTCCTCTCAGGTTGCAGAATAAGATAATTTAAAGGGACTTAATAACATTTTCATAATGTTTTGAAAATTAGGCTACTCTTAGGGTTTTGGTCTGTACCCCAGAAATAAAGCTTAAAAAAGGAAGTCCTATTGATATTGTGTACTTTATACTTCTTGCCATCAATAGCTAAATACCCAAACTCAGAACATTTCAAACATGACTAGGAGCAGGCCATCAACCTTCTTGGTGACTAAGCTATAGAAACATCAAAGGGATTGAAGCGAGTCTTTTTCAGATAGAAGTACATAAAAATTCAAACTACCATAGTTTTTCATGACCTGTGACACAAAACTGACCAATTTTACCCAAACCTTCATATAAAAACATTCTTTGCCTCGAGGCCTACTACTGAAAGATACAGCAAGTACAAAAAAGCTATGTTATGGAGCTAAAACATGTAATAGTAAGTAGTTGTAATTTTAATTATGATTCCCTTTCAGACTTAGCACAAAATTAATTTCAAACAACAAACAATCTTTGTGAAGTTTTAGGCCACAAATGAGTGTCATAGCATCGGAACGTAACTATGTATTCCATCTTGAGTGAGAAGTGGCTTGCACTGCTGGGTAGCAAAAGTGAAAAGTTGAATGGTAGTGTGAAAATCTTTTGTGCAGCATTTTATTTGATTTATCAGGCTCAACAGCTCTCCTCAGGCTTTGGCAGACCTCCCATCTGTGTACCCCTGTCCTGTACCATCTGGATCTTGAAAAGTTATGTATTCCACAGAAGGCCAGTAGAAAAAAGAGATGGTTGCAGGCAGAAATACCTAAGCACTTTAGTACACCACAGTGAGATTTCTATGTAGATGTTGGGCTGCTTTTCTGTGTGAGTGAGAGAAAAGGATGTCAGACTGTAACAGTTTGCTTAGAGAGGTGTCTCAGGTAAGACACATGATGCTGTTTCACTCCGTAGCAGTGCAGTCTTACTGAAGGAGGCATGTGAGGCTGTGAGCTGTGCTGTTAGTCTACCCAAATACAGCCTCAGGTCCACCTGGCTTTGAGTATTGCCAGAGTATGGAATTTTAAATTATCATTTCCATCATAATATCACAAATAATGCTGAATCTGTTCAAAGTTCAGGGCTGTATTCTACACAGCAATATAACCAGGAATTCAAAATTAAAGAAATTGCCTTTGATGGATTAGGTAACAGCCAAATTTGGTTCACAGTGCTTTTTTTCCTCACCTTAAAAAGTTCTCAAGTCTTCTAATGAATCAAAGGGAGCAGAAGTGTAAAAGCCTGGAAGGTACAAACGGTCTCTGTTAGGTGAGTTTGCACCCTGTTCCCTTGCAGAAGACAGCATGAATTAACATGAAATCATGAATGAACAGGGCTGTAAAGCAGAAATATATGAATTCTGTGCTTACTGTAAACATCTGAAGCCTTTGATGCTTCCACAGTGACTGTATCAGCCCCTGCAGGTCAAAAAATTCTGCCAGTTTAACACTAGGAAAAACATACTCGAGGGTAACATGCTGTAATAATTGTAGTCAAGTGTCAGATTCAGGATTAGGCTGTAACAGGCATATTAATTCTAATTTTTTTTCATTTAGGGCAATTTGCACACAAGTTTACAACTCTCTTGGTTAACAATACTTGCTGGTCCTTGTTCCTACTCACTGCCTCCCTCTCCTCCTTTTGTTTGGGTTGTAGGAATTCTCCATACTTACCTTTCTCCTTACATTTCCCCCTTTGGTTATGATGGAGGGAGTTTATTAAATGAAGCAAGTTATGCAGCATCCTTTGGAAAGAGTTTCATTTTACAGGATTAAAATAATGATCTTAAAGTACGGATGGAAATTAGCAAGACACAGTGGTGAAGCCTGTGCATTAATCACATAGTGTGTGTACTATTCAAAGGAGGGAGATATTGTAATTTCATAAACAGACGTTCTTGCCTTCTTTGGTTCAAGACAAAGTAAACTACAGCAACCCAACCTGAGGAGGAAGAGATGTACCACCTTGATCATGTAGTATATTCAGTCAAATAGAGGCATAAGAACATGAATACCAAATATCACCATCCTTTTAGAAAACAGGACAGGGATAAAGTAGATTTTTGGCTGGGGCATGAACACATTTCACTGGAATTCTCCTCTAAATCAGAGGTAAAGTTTAGCTTCAGTCGCATAAATACCTATTCCTACAGCATTCTGCAGAGTCAAGTCCCACAAAAGCAATTTTTTAGGCTACATTATTCCCAGAAATGTTAGTTTTCTTCCAAGTACTTTGGTTCATAAAATGAATGATTTAAGGATTGTTAACATTTTAATGTTTGGTTGTTCAGAACCGGATTGTTTGTACATAAGATGAAAATTAATGCTGATTTAGGCACGTAAATTATTTTCCTTTAAGTTATAAAACAATTTTTACCTTGAGTTTCCACTTACAGAAGTTACAAATGCATTTGGTTCCTTGAGAATTTCTAGTATTTGTTTTGTCACATTTGAAAGGATCTAAACCATTAATATGTGTTCATCCATGTTTCAGAAAATGTCCAGAAGTTTAAACAAGTGCACTGAAAAAAATTCGTGTTTGTAAACATTTATTTTCTCGAACTGAAAAAGGCTTGCATCAGCACACATTGTACAGCCTTGCAAATTACACAAATTCAAAAAAGTTCATTTCATTTATGTGCAATGAATCTTTAATGTCCAGTGAGCATCTGCAAATGATGAAAACTTAAACCATTAAAAAGGTTTCCAGCACTTATCAAACACAATTATCTTAGTGTGAAAAGGAAGAGAAAGAGATCCATACTGGTGGGAACACAATTAAAGTGCAAAGATTTTATCACCTGTGAAGATACATTTTATTTTCTTCACATTTTTGCTAAAAAAGAAATATTAAAATGTGATTCTGTGAACATTCTTTGTAACCTATTCATATTCCCCTTTAAATAATTATTAAACTTGCTGGATCAGAAGTGAATCCTTCAAGGGTACAACATACTTAGAATTTCTTTTGATGTTGCTGGAATGAATCTCAAAAGAAAATGACCATCTAAGGAGTTAGTTACTAAAATTATATGTTTTTTTTTTTTCCTAAAAAGAAAAAAAGAAAAGACAAAAACATAAAAAACCACAAGGGACAAAGAACAGGTTAACTTGGGTATCTTGGGTAGTTTGCTAGAAAATGAGTGTAATTCCTTTGAAAATGGTTCTCTTTTCTCCTCCACCAATCCTCAGGTTCCTGCCTTGGAATGGACAGCTGTGTGCTGGCTGTGAAAAGGGATTATAAAATACAAATCTGAATATGGATTTTTATGAACATTTGCTGTACAATAGAACTTTGGATCTGATACAAGAATTCAAAAATATAAAACAAAACTACTATAAAAGTAGGGGCCATTTCAGCAGCATTCTTTGAAGAAAGCTGCCTGTCTCAAAGTTGATTCCTCGCTATTGTCTGCGATTTACTTTTTTTTTTTTTTTCTTCATCTTGCTGGATCATTGGGTTATTTATTCTTCAATGGCTAATGTCATATGACAAAACATCCCAGGGGTCTCTATGAAGAGAACAGAAATCCCATAACATCAAGCCAATCAAGGAGAGGAGAACATGGAAGTAGTAAAGGCTGAGCATCCACCGATGAAACTGCTACTGAGAACTTGCCCTTTCCAGAACATGAAAGTCATAGTGCTTCTTGCTTGTTCTCAGCCTGAACTTATTCACTGAGGTACTACTTTGTTTCTTCAATGCATTCTGAGCAGCTGACATCGTGGGAAACGTGGCTAGAACCGTGTAAGTGGATGCCAAGTCACTGGGTTTGGATGGCTCAGTGCTGACGCTGCTGTCCCCGCTGCCACAGTAACGACGCTGCTGCTGCTGCTGTGTTTGAAGACACTGAGAATCCCGCAGCCACCGTATCTTGGCGCCAACTTTTAAAAGTTCTCCAAATAGTTTTTCTGCTTCCATACGAGTTATGCCTTCTGGCAGCTCAGTAATTTCTAGAACTTTTCCCACAGCTGAAACGTGAAAAACATTGAATCTAAATTGGTCATTGTACTTAGCAATACAGCAGACACAATGGAAAATTAATTACTTTATGCTCGTATCTCCAGTTGGCTGATACCAAGTACAAAGGCATTCCACTGCTGGTATTCTAGACAGCCTTTTGCTTTCACATTTGGCACTACTCACTGCCACAAACTTATAAATCAAAGCTGAGAATACAAAGAGAACCCTCAAAAGTGAGAGGAAAAAATAAAATAAGAATCACCTAATTTTGAGCAGGTTTGAGAACTCACTAAAGCATATCACTGGGTGTGCCTGTTAACTCTTCACAATCACTGTGCTAAAAAAATAGTCTGTCTTCTCCCCAAAACACCCTCTCTAGTAAATTCTTTGAAAAGTTGATACATATTTTAGCTTTCTGCAGAATTGACAGGAAGTGTCACTTGCAAAGAAGATTCCAGTAAATCTCTGCAGACAGATGATGCCAGATTGTGAGTGACATATTGCCAACTCCCAAGAAGCTAATCCTGAAGATTTCCCAAATCCATGTGCTTATTTACATTAGAAGGAAAAAAAAACCCACAAAACTGATTTATGGTTTGTGGTTGATTCCACATTCCACACAAATGAAGCAGGAGCGCGTTTACTTAATATAACAATGTAATAGAGCTTATGATCAGTAAACTGACAGACTTGCTTTTCCTTTTGGTACTGGCCAGTCCTGATTTCTTCTGGTCACTTCTCCAGACTTCAAAGCTAGGCTTTCCACATTTAACCTCCCTCCTCCCTTCTCTCCAAATCAAGTCCTCATCATTATGTTTCCAGTGTTTGCCATTTCTAACCAACTGCTGTTCTTCTGACCTATGCTTTTTTGTTACATTCCCAGCCAACCACAATGATTCTGTGACAGTCAGTGTCAATCTGTGTCAATCAGTTGTTCCATACCTGGTTCTCCCGCACCAAGATCTGCTGAAGCAGCTTTCTTTGCTGGTTTCTTTCCCCTGTTTCCATGTCTGTTTCCAGGCTGACACTATAAAGATTGACATAAATTAAATGCTTTAATGACAAGTGAACCTATATCTTAAAATTTCAAGGTTAGTTCAGTGCAAAATGGTTGCAGAGGCAAGTCAGGAAAGTAACTATGTGCTAACATGGAACAGGAAAGATCTTCATGTCCAATTTTAGTCCAGTGAGCAAGGAAGAGGTAGGGTGGCAGTGTGTCCCAAAAATTTAAAGGGATTTCAAAGTTTTTTTGCTTAACTAATATTTTAGTTTTGTTTTTCTTATAAGAGACAAACCCACTCTTTGTTTAGAAATACTCTTTTTTCCCCCTTTGATATTTTCTTTAAATTAAAGAATCTTTGCAGCAAATGTTTTCTGATTTTTTGAACTGTCAGCAACTTGCTTAAAATATAATCCATTATCTACACTACACACAAAGCTACATTTTAGCAAAAGGTTCCTACTTAAAAAAAAAAAAAAAAGCAAAAAACCAACAAGAAGACAAGAACAATGGGAAGTACCAACACAGAATAAACCATTACCAGAAAGCAAGCTCCTTCCATTTAATTACTTTTCTAAAGCAGTAGTAAGTTCCCCTATTCATTGTGGGTATAACAATAGCCCTGAATTAATTTTTCTTAATGTTGCCAAGAGATTGTTCTCTTTTATACCTGTTGGCTTGTTACTTGTCCACGTAACAAAGATGGTGGATTGTATTGCAGGGGCTGGCCAAGCAATGGGTATCTGGCATCTCCTTAAAGAGAAAGGTAATTAGAAGGGTTTTTCTGTGATATGAATTCTTCCTCCAAGTCCCTCTTACTATGAACATCTCAGACAGAAAAGAAAGCAAAATAACAGTGTACAAATTGGCATTTTGGCTAGGCAAAATAAAAATTTGGCACAATTAAATAAATGTCAGTCAATCACATACTGACCACAAGGTGAAAAGGCACAAACTTTCTTGCATTTAAGGATTACACTGAAAGACATACTAAAATTTTCTTCACTGCAGTCTCCTCCAACTCCTCTTAAGAATGACCTTAATAAGCTGCAGCTTATTAATCAATTTTCATTGATCTTTCATTTAATTTCATTGATATTTACTAATTTTCATGGTTATATCCATGATTACAGCCAGATACAGCTTCATATTCCTATTTGCTCCCAGGATCGAAAAAGACAATAAAAGTCTTTAGTAATCACAGAAGATTAAGGAAGTTATGACAAGTAACATAGAATTTTTACAACATCAGAATACAAAGCAATGACAAAGATTATGCAGCAGCATCAACAAAGACAGAAAAGAAAATAAAATTTTCTTTCTTGATATGGAAGATACACAGAATTTTATACCTAAGTATTGCTTTAAAGTAACACTTCATTTTGAGTATGGGAACTACAACAGGACATCTTGGCCCACTGAAATAGGGGGGTTTATTTTTGTTTTTTAAAGATTATTAACTATCACATCTCAGTGAAAATTCCACTGTTTTTTTCCCACATTGAAATTCTACAAGGAATTTTTGTTGTCTTTGGATGGGAACTGTCTAAAATACTAATTGAAGTAGCAGTAGTATCTGTCAGAGGTCCTAGTCCCATCATGCTAGTTTTTCTTCAAAGGAATGAAGAATTCTTGCTTAGGCAGTGGTTTCATTTAATGTATCACCAACTAATAAAAGGAAGCCTATCATTTATTCCAGTATCACATTTCTATATCCTTTCCCCCAAAAGATGATATGCCCACCTAATGTATCAACTAGTCCCACATTTTATAACTAGTCCCATCTTTATAACTCTAAAGTTATATTCTCTGTGCCAGTGGTTATCATCAGATAGTTCTTGATTTATGGTTAAAACCTGAAGCTAAATTATGCCAACTATTTATATTTTCAGAGCCTAAATGGGGAATTTCACATGAGAAAGCTAATGGGTAAAAGATGTTCTGACAGTAACAAGAAAAATTAAAAGCTTTTGGGAATATGGAGGACAGATTTAGATTAGATATTAGGAAGAAATTCTTTACTGTGAGAACTTTATGATGAGCCCCTAGCCCAGGCTGACCAACAAAGCTCTGGATGAAAATCTCCAGGGTTGGGGTAAAGACCAGATTGAATGGGGCTTTGAGCAACCCAGAGTGGTGGAAGGTGTTTCTTACCCTAGGATCATCATAGCAGATATTTTCAAAGAAGCTGATCTTTAAGGTCCCATCCAACTCAAGCTATACTATGTTATGCTGTTATTACTAAAGTGGATTACAGTTCATGAAAAAATCCTTCTCAAAACATTCAAATAGAAAATACAAATTTTAGTAAACTAAAAATATACCTTGTCCAGGGACAAAAGGTCTAGAAAACTGGGACACAATGGAAAGAGGTGTTAATGTGGGACGGATGTTCTTCATGTTTGATAACTGAGCAGGTGCTGGTGATTGGGCCGGTGAGGTGACAGGACTACCCAGTTGAGGACTATGCTGCAACTGGAATAAAAAGCAAGTTAGAGTTTGAAAAAGTTTGAAAAAGTCTGAAAAAGCTAAATAACAGCCACAGCATTTAAAGACCTATGTAAAGTTACAACAGCTGTACTAAGTATAGTTGGAGCTGATTTTTATTCCATTAAAAAAAAAGCCTAAGGTACAATTAATGCAAATTTTAATTCTGGAAATTCTGGAAAACAAAAGCAAACCCTCATACCTGTGCAGCACCGTCTAAAGTGCTAAGTTCTGTGGACTTCTGCCCTCTCTGATGATCACAGTAATATTTATTCTGTTTCCACTGTGGAGGTGAATGGTTCCGAGGCTGAGAGGCGTTAGGGATATTTAGCTGCATCATTACTACTCCTCCACCTGGTGGCGATGCTACTGCTACAAGAAATCAGTAGGATAGAAACAGTTCGTCATACATTTTGACTTCAATGGTGTAAATTGAAAATAACAAAATAGGTAAATTAAGTTAAGAAACGTTTTGCTAAACAAGTTGAATTATCAAAAATTAGAACAGTATCTTCTGTACAATTACATTTCCGCTACCAGATAAATCACAAATCACAGAATTTCAGGGATTTGAAGGGACCACATCTAGTCCAATCCCCTTGCCAGAGCAGGAATACCCAGATCAGGTCATATAGGAAGGTGTCCAGGTGGGGTTTGAATGTCTTCTGAGAAGGAGACTCCACACCCTCTCTGGGCAGCCTTTGCCACTGTTCTGTCACCCCCACTGTGATAATTAACTCTGTTTGAGAGGGCTTCCCAGAGCTACAAGAGACAGTGGAGCCACTGAAACTCATTATTGAGAACATCTCCGAAAGAAATAATTCTAATTTATAATAGTAGTTGAAATTATTTAATGTTATGGCAGTTACTGTCAGAGCAACGTGTTGAAGAACAAATGCTATTAAGCAAACATGCTTTAATAAAAATAGAAGCAACCCAATTAATTTTACATGCTATACAGCAATATAGAAACCAAATGCATATGATACAATGGCATATGTTGGAAAGACCTGGAATCAATCTTAGCTGGTGGCAGAATTACCCTAATTTCTAAGCTGTGTGTAAGAATGCTTTTCTGGGCAGAGTCCACAAATTGATCACCACACTGGCACCAGTTCCCTGCTGTGGTAGCCACAAACACCAGTATTTGGGGGGGAGCTGCAGTGTTTGGGGTGAGGAGCTGAGAGGAGAGAGAAGCCACCCTCCCACACTCTGCCCTGGCTCTGGCCCAGGTGATTTATGTAACATCCTGTTTACTTGTAAATCGTTGTTTGCAATTTCCTTCTCTACTCTACCTGCTGTTTATATCAACTCTCAGAAACCACAATTAAAACACTTGGTTTAAACATAATTTACTCATCCAGCCTTTAAAGAAGGAGACTACATTTGCTGTCTGCGTCAGAGCATTAGTTAGGAGCAGACAGGTACAGATTAAGAAAAATGCATTTGCCTTGTATTTTCTGAAATGGGCTATTGTTTTTAATGTTCCCAGTCTCCACAAAAAGAAACTGACTCCTATGAAAAGCAAACCATACCACACAGAATAACAAATCATCATCATATCTCATATCTCCTTCTCTGGTGACATTCAAAACCCCCCTGGATGCATTTCTGTGTGACCTGGTCTAGGTGTTCCAGCAGAGGGATTGAACTAGATGATCTCTTGAAGTCCCTTCCAATCCCTGATATTCTGTGATTCTGTGAAAACTAACTAGCTTTTGTATCTCATATTTGGAAATATTGACTATATTTGTACTTATAAAAATAGGTAAAGTAATATTAGCAAGGTTTCTACATCTGTACTTTATTTTAATGGCAAAAAGTTCTACCCACGTGCTGCAGATGAGATACCTGGCCAACTTTAGCAGAGTTTTGATAAACCATCTAAGCACCATCTCTAAAAAAGCATCACAACTTGAAAATTCTGGTTAAACTGCAAAGGTTAACCTGGGTTAAACTTCTGGGTGTTGTACACCCAGAAAACCCTCTTCTTTCTTCTAGTTCCAGAGCATTTCAGTAAATTAAAATAAACGGGATTCTTTACCTAAGCAAGCTTCCTGCCAAAAATGGTGGCACAGAACACATAAATCAGTTTGCAGATACTTTACCACCTACCAAAGCTCACAAGAAGGGAAACCCAGAAGGAATTCTTGAAAAAGCTTTCCAAATTTTCAGCCTGGTCCTCTTAACTTTTTCAGATGAAAAGAAATAATTGTGCTGTTTGTCTGCACGTTTTCTTCTGTCCTTCATTGTCACAGTGTCACTTACTGAAAAGTGTGATTTTCTTTACTCTCCCTATATCAGGGAGCTTTCCACTTCCTCAAACTTTTTAAAATCAGTTTAACTGGTTTGAACTAGGTCTTCAAAACTAGTGCTTCTAGGAAAGATGAGGAGGGCAGAAGAACCAATGATTGTGAGAAACCAAACAAGCTTGAAGCAAAATGGAAACAAAGCCAAATGTGCCCTTGACCTATAGGACTCTGCAAATCCAGCTATCTTGCCACTTCAATGTAAGTTATCTCTTTAATAATGAGCAGGCTCTAAAAATATCTTAAAAGATAAATGTAAGAGACACTACATCTATAGTGGAATCTAGGTCATCAACCTAGGGTTGTTTAATCTATTGCTTGCTTGCAAAATTCTGAGATGGGAGTATTTGAGATAACCCCTTTTTGAGCAACAAAATATGTATCAAATTACCATCGGTAAGACAAAGACTGCTACGATTGGAGGATTATCCTACAACCTCTTGTTTGGAAGCTAAACCTATGGTTCCTCATTTCCTGACCAGTCCATCAGTTTTCTGGTCGGGAGTTCAGAATTTAAGTGTTCACATAATAACATTTAACAAACATTTAATGGATATGACAGCTCTTTGCTGAAGGCTGCATCCAAGCTGCCCCCATGAAATCACCTGTTGTTTCACTGAAGTTCCAAATTGTCATTTTAGAAGTTAAAACAACAGCAATTCAGATAAAGAATTACAACAACAAAAAAAAATGATTTGAGGATGCAGAGATGGTACTCAAGTTGCAGTTGTTCCAGCAGTTAGCCATGAAATCAATCTGATAACGTACAAGACATTTCTAGACAGAATGGCTTAGATGAAAGACCCAATAAAATATACCTTTTATTGGCTGCATGATGGAAGGACCAGTGGGCGAACTTTTACGTGATGAGTGTGGAGACACTATGCTGTAGTGCACAATGGAACCAGCCTTTGATGGCTTTGACTTTGATGAAGATGGCAATGTAGGAGGTGATGGCTTCTGACTTGAATGGTTGCTATAAACTATGAAAGTAAAAGCAGTAAATAAGGCTACTGTAAAAACAAAAAACCCCACACAGCTTTGGAGTATTTCATTTACAGAATCACAGAATGACCCGGGTTGGAAGGGACCTCAAAGATCATGTAGTTCCAACCTCCCTGCCTAGCAGGGCCACCAAACAAACACATTTACTAGATCAGGTTGCCCAGGGCCCCATCCAACCTGGCCTTGAACACCTCCAAGGACGGGGCATCCACAACCTTCCTCGGCAGCCTGTTCCAGGACCTAACCACTCTCCTAGTAAAGAACTTCCCCCTAACATCCAACCTAAATCTTCCCTCCTTCAACATGGATCCATTTCCCCTAGTCCTGCTATTGTCAGCCCTTTCAAAGAGTTTACTCCTGGGTGTAGGTTCCCTTCAGGTATTGAAAGGCTGCAATGAGGTCACCCCGCAGCCTTCTCTTCTCCAGGCTGAACACGCCTAACTCCCTCAGCCTGTCCTCATAGGGGAGGTGCTCCAGTCCCCTGATCATCTTCGTGGCCCTCTGCTGGACCCTTTCCAAAATATTTAGCTTCTCAGCAGGTCAAAAAGCTACCTGTCTCTATCAAAACCCATAATGCTTAGTTTTCATTGTCTTCTCAGCAACTAAGAGTAACTTTAGAGCATTCAGTGATAACCAAATTGAGACACTGAGATAACTTGCCTCCAATGTAATTTCAAAAACTGAAAACAGAAAGAAATATAACAACCAATTAATTCTAATCCAACCCCCAATGGCAACTATCCAGTCACCCAAAATAATGATAGTAAGTCTTTCCATAAAAACTTTATTTCCCCAACCTGCACACTGCTGTCCTTGAAGCTGCTGTGAGCTGCACGGCGATGTTGTTCGAGGAAACTGCATCTGCTCTGATCCAGGAGGGTGCAAATATCCTACTGATGAACTGTAAAAGGAATTTAAAAAGAAGATGACCAATAGGCATTTACACTGCATTAATTTCTTTAATGACTCCTGCATTTGGTATCTACCCATGTTGCAAATCACTGAGATTTTTGTTAATTTTTAAAATTAATAATATCCTCACCTACCCCAAAATCTACATATTCTTCAGAAGTGGGAAACTTCCCATCACTTCCTTGGCAAAAACTTATGCCCTGCAAACATTCAGGAGCAGTAACAATTCAACTATTTGGACATACTGTAGAAACCTATATTTAACTTCTATATTAACAGGGAAATAAGCATTCTAAAGGAACGCGAAAAAATCTAACACTGTTGGACCCTTCCATCATTTGTGCACAGTTCAATTACATAATTCTCATGTAAAGATACCCTTCCATTCAAGCAGATGAAACACTGAAAGCTGAGCCAGATGAGTTTATATCTGCAGCTTAACACCTGGCTGCTCACTCCAGCTCTCAGCAGGGACCTGAAGGTTTGAGACCACTCAGTTCCCACAGAACACTCCTGCTTTCCTTGTCCAGGTGCTGCAACAGTAACTTTTCATAGAATCATAGAATAGTTCAAGTTGGAAGGGACCTGAAAAATCATCAAGATCCAACCCTCTGCCATAGGCAGGGACACCTCCCACTATATCAGGCTGCTCAGTGCCTTGTCCAGCCTGGCCTTAAACACCTCCAGAGAGGGGGCATCCACAACCTCTCTGGGCAACCTCTTCCAGTGTCTCACCATCCTCACAGGAAATAATTTCTTATACCCAGCCTGAATCTACCCCTTCCAATTTACATCCATTATTTCTAGTCCTCCCATCACATATTTTATTAAAAAGTCCTACCCCAGCCTTTCTGTAGCCCCCTTCAGGTATTGAGAACCTACTCTGAGGTCCCCCCTGAGCCTTCTCTTCTCCAGGCTGAACAACCCCAACTCCTTCAGCCTGTCTTCATAAGGCAGTTGCTCCAGCCCTTTTGACACAGGCATGATGCTGTCAGTAGTTGCTAGTTTGCTCTGAATTCTTTACAAACTCCCAGTTTAGAAGAAAGGGATCTTCTAACTGACACAAAAGATCAAACAACAAAACTGCAAAAAACTCTGGGATTGCATCTGCCTTTGTCTACATTGAACCTCCAGCATACGTGCAGAGGAGATGGGTAAAAAGAACTTTCAGACACAAAGCACCAAGGATTCAGACTGAAGTCAGAGCCGTGCAGCAATGTCACAGATACTACTGAAGTCTTGGCACAAAAGGATGAAGCAAGCTGCAAGCAAGGTGGTTTTAAATGATACACACGTTAGGTTCAAAAAATTAGAGAAAGGGAAAAATGTTGGATTCTTTTAATGGATTCCATTAATGGATTCTTTTAAGTATCTGCCCATTTGTTCTCTCACAAATGGATTGAGCTGAGGACACAGCTGCATTCACAGGAAGGCACATAAGAAGAATTTTCTTTACCTATCTGGGTAACAGTAAAATTATTTATCAAACAAAACCCAAGCAGAGGAAAGTCCTTATTCTTGAGCTGGCTTTAACCTCACAGGCCTCATTAGCAACATGGACAAAATTCCTTCTTATAAAGCCTTTTCCAGACAAAGGTCCAAAAAGGAAGTCAGTCTTTTTCTGTGATTCAAGTTCCCTTTTGTCTACACCTTATTAAAGTCACAACTTTGAGAAAACCAGCAAATACAGACAGTCAGCTTAAACATTACTGCAAAAAGGCATCACTACTGAACTGGTAAACACCCATGTTTCAGCTCTAAGAAAAGGAACAAAGAAAATCTAAGGTGGGGAAATTAAATTAGTACAAAAGCCTGTAAATCAGCCTTGGAAAGACATTTCAATACAACAGCAGCTCCTGGCAGCTATTTTATTGCACTTGAGCCTAGGTGCCGAGCAATGAGACAACACAGTTAAACTCACCTTAAATTATTCTGTTGGCCTGATGGAATGACGCTGTAGTAAACTGGCATTCCTGTGGTGGGCAAGCCTTGATTTGACTGGTTAGGAATGATAACGGGCTGTTGATATGTCTGCTGGGGCACTGCTTGCGAACCTTGAGGCACTGAAACCTAAAAATTCAGAACACCATTAAGATTTTTCCTCTTCAGACAATGCTTGTTTCTACCTCTTGATGTAATTTATACAAGAATTTCTTTTAAAAAACCCAGAAACTGAAATTAAGTTCTCTAAGACCAGAAGACTAAAAATAACAGCAATTGAAAGAATTGTGCTTGATTAAAAAAAATTATCTACATCCCCTAAAATAAAAATGTTGGTTTCAAAGGACTCCAATTAATAAATTTTCTCTACAACAGGAAATGGAGTGATGGGAAGGGATATCTTAGAAGCTTCTCCTTTCTCATCCTCTGAACTGCAGTAAAGAACTTGGCTTTCAACAGACTAGAACTCATTCACTTCCAACAGATCTCTCTGAGGAGGTTTTTTTTTTGTTTGCTTTAATTTTTTGTACCCCAAGTCACCTTTGACTGCATCTTTCTACCATTTACAAAGGAATTAATTTTTAATATACTAAACAATTGCTCAAACATATGGAAAAGTGAGTGGAAAATCAGGAGTGAATTACTTACCTGATAGGATGGCACTGAAGGGTATGGAACGATCACACCTTGGATTTGATTCCCAACGCTGTTGTGTTGGCCACTGACTAGATTTTGACTCTGAGACTGCTGGACTCCAACTAAACCCTGGTAGTTTTGCTGCTGGTTAGGCAAAACCTGGTAACCTGAAATTACACATTTAAATCTTACTTGGAAGGAATGAACATATTTTATGCACAATTGCCTAGGTGAAAATGTATGTGTAGCATTTTCCAATGCTTTTTTAAATCTGGAAACTTTATAGAAGTAGAAATTATGCATGTAAAAGGAAGCCAACATGATAATTGTCAGAGTTATTCACACTACAGATAGTGTTTGCAATGCTGCTCTCACAGGCTTGTGATATTTCTTTACACTCTAAATGAGTCATATGCATTGCCATCTTGATTTGACAGGGAAAGGCTGAAAGCATTTGAACACAGCAGGCTAGATAACATAAAATACAATTAATTGTCTGTTACCAGATGATCAAAGGGCTGGAGCAACTGCCTTATGAAGACAGGCTGAAGGAGTTGGGGTTGTTCAGCCTGGACAAGAGAAGGCTCAGGGGGACCTCATAGTAGCTTCTCAAGACCTAAAGAGGTCTACAGAAAGGCTGGGGTAGGAGTTTTTAGTAGGGTACAGGGTGGCAGGACTTGAATTTGAACATGTTATATTTAGGCTGGATGTAAGAAAGAAGATCTTTCCTTTGAGGGTGGTGAGACACTGGAACAGGTTGCCCAGAGAGGCTGTGGATGCCCCCTCCCTGGAAGTGTTTAAAGCCAGGCTGGATGAGACATTGAGCAACCTGACCTAGTGGGAGGTATCTCTGGCCATGGCAGGGAGGTTGGAACTAGATGATTTAAGGTCCCTTCCAACCCAAACCATTTTATGATTATGAACAAGGCAATTCTGGGTACATGATTTTTGAAATTCCAGTTACAATAAACCCCTGTCAGTACTTCAGGTATCCTGGGACAGCAGCATCCAAAACTGAATCCCACTTCAAGAAAATTTAGGTATTCACCCCCCTATAGTGCATCTACAACTGCCTTTCAAAAATGGCCTAAAAGCACCAACAAAACAGAAGCCAAAACAATCCCAGGCAGGAGTGCCAAACAGGAACCTATGCATTTATTAGTTCCAAACTTTACTTGAAACATAGAATAGTTGGGGTTGGAAGGGACCTTAAAGATCATCGAGTTCCAACCCCCCTGCCATAGGCAGGGACACCTCCCACTAGATCAGGCTGCTCAGTGCCTTGTCCAGCCTGGCCTTGAACACCTCCAGAGAGGGGGCATCCACAACCTCTCTGGGCAACCTGTTCCAGAGCTTCACCACCCTCACTGTAGAGAATTTCTTTCTTATATCTCACCTAAATCTACCCCCTTCCAATTCACATCCATTATTTCTAGTTCTCCCATCACATATTTTATTAAAAAGTCTTGCCCCTTGTTTGCTTTCCTTTTAAAAGCACCTACTAGGTAATTGTCACCATGACCAAAACACATGCAGAATACAAGATCTTCCTGTCACATTCCATTAGACAGGCAGGTGCTACTTACCGCAGCAGCAAGGCCATAGCCACCAGTGTCTGAGCCAGAGACACTCAGGCTCCTCAAAAACAAAACTGGGCTTGTCAGGATGCACTGACAGCAAGAGGTGGCAGGATTTAAGTGGGACACATTCCTCACGCTCCCTACCGTGGCAAGGAACTACAAAAACTACATATAGCTGCAAAAACTCACTTGGATTTTTTTTCTTTTTCAATTCTGTTTGGAAAATTATCAGGATTTTGTAAGCAAATTCCACCAGTGTTCACTGATTACATACACACAGTGTGAATTAACAGTCTCAGCTGTCCTTCTTTAGGAATTGCAACAATGAAGAATAAAAAGACTGTTAACACCATCAAATACTCCTACAGAAAATTAAAGAAGACTGAATTAAACTCAAAAGCTCTTCATTAGAATCACACAGATACTTTTTAGGACAACACAAAACTTCAGCATAACGTATGCTTGAGTTTAGATTAGTGATTAGAATTTTTAGCAGTTCTTAAATTTAGACTGTGCACAAACCCCCACCTCATATCTGTAACAAACAAAACACTGAAATGTACTTTGCTACAAATGATCCACAGCACCTAAAAAGCAGTGGAATGTGAAGCTGCAACATTTGGTAGATCCAATCAATAAACCTGCTTCTGAACCCCTGGCTCCCAGAAGCTGCAGTGTAGCAGGGCATATTTTTCAGCTTTTTCTGGCACTTTCAGAGACAGACACAATCAATTTTGCAAGCAAAGAGAACTGGAACAATATCAATTGCCTGCCAAGAAGGTTCCCCACAGAGCTCCAAAGAATGCTCTATTTTTAGCTTCACAGTTTCACCTCTGCATAGAGAGTGGTCTGACAGAAATGCAGCACTCAGCAAAATCCCACATCTGCCAGAGCAGAAATACTCTGAAACAGTGGGGGGGGGGGGGGAAAGAAGAAACACATTTCTTAATATTTGCATAGTTAATAAGAAATCACTGTTATATAAAAGTTAAACAGAATATTGAAATACATTTTGTGAATAACAAGATGTTGCCTTTATTCAAGAAGAGGAGAGCAAGTCCCATCACCTGGTTAAGAGGCTAACAGCATAGCTCACAACTTTTATAGCTACTGTTCAACTCAGTTTTATCACTGGACATGAAGAAAAGCTGATGTCTCTAAAAATCTTATCTGAACTGCATACAGTAATCAACTCGTGGTTAAGTCCCACAGTAACTGTGCTTCATTATCATGCCTTTTCCTTAGAGAGATTTTTTTCTTCTCCCAGCATCTTTTAGGGAACCAAATTGTTTTTATTAAAAGCAAACCCCCCACCCCGAAACCCCTTCAAAAAGGAAGGCAGGAAGCAGCTGAAAAAGAGACCGGTTCACTGTGAGAAATGTAAACCTCTCAGACAGTGTGACGGCCCCGAATCCAACAGCTCACACACAGTCAGGCCACTCCACAGCATTAAACCACAAGTGGCTTCAGTTGCCATGCTCTCAGAAGCTGTCATCTTTTATCTAAATTTGTCTTTGGAAAGTTATTTCACACTCAGCAACCACTTTATAAGATGAATAATTCCCACACCACACAAATTCATTCTCATTTTTGACCACTGCTGCATTAGCCAAGGAACATGCTGCCTTTTGTCCCCCAATACCAGTTGTTGCTAATGAACATCAACCATTTCAGGTGTAGCTGTGTGTCAACTTCATATAAATATTGAAGATAAATTTAAAAGAGAGAGAATTTCATAATATACCATCCCATAAGCAGTTTATGGAACATGATGTGGAAAATTTCAGCTCTAGAGTGCTGATTCCAACTTGCCTACAGAGAGCCAGCAATGACTAGGTAGCAATGTGAGGATTTGGAGTTAGGCACTAATTAGGTAGTTGTCAGTAAGATACTTCTCTCTGCGTTAGTACTAGTGAACATCAAGTTACCAACCAGGATTGAAGGAGGTATAGGGCTGCAGCACCCCTTTCCTGCTCAAACCCTTGGTGTCAGGGTTACAATCACCAAATCATAAAGCAGCTTTCTGCAAAACTCACTCATCTTTCTTCTGGGACACAGAGGGAGATTTTAGCTGCCTGATCAATCACATTACAGGCAGTGAAATTTTGTTAAAAACATAAAAAGCTCAAAACACACAAGAAAAACTTACCTAATAGAAACCAGTTCTTCCCTTTGCATCAGGGTGCTGATGGACCAGCACCCCACACTTTGAAATTGAGATGGTTTTGTTTAGCTCCACCTCTACGTGGGCTCTCTCCAACTTACAGGCTGGGTGATAATCACACAGAGTATCCCCAGACAAGGGGGAGTAACCCCAGCTGAGATATGGACTGTTTGCTATTAAATAATTTTGGGTATAAAAAATTCTGAGGAAGGAAAGCAGTTTGTGCAATGCAGTTGAGCACATCTAACCCCAACAGGTTAAACAGGCAGTAAAAATGAGTTATTTGGTTTCTTCTGAAAAAAAAAGGTCAATATATTTCTGAAGAGTGAAAAGTGCTGCTCGAAACTGCTGTCAGCAGGTTACTAAATGTATCTTAAAATGATGTGACAACCCTACCAGAAGTGGGCATCATGTCTTGATGATTCTGCAATGAAATAATCCCCTGTAAATTTGTGAACTGAACCCTGAATAACAATTTCAAGTATTGCTGCTATTGGAACAACTCCCAGAAGAACTGCCCAAGAGAAAACCCTCTACCATGTAGCTCTTACAGGCTACATCACAGAACAGCTTTAAGGAAATCCAGTAAATATTTGTATGAATCTCATCTTTCATCCTGTGGAGCAACACACAGAGGCAGGGTCAGGGGGAGGAATTAAAAAGAAAAACACCTTCCTGGAGGAAATTCAGAAAGACCAAGTCCAACACATTGAAGTAAAACATGGTGTAACAGCCTGGTTTTCAAGGATCTCTGCTTCCAAGTTATTCTCAAAGTTTTTACTATGAGTCAAGATATTTCTCAGGGATAAATTTGTTCCAGGAACCCAAAACTTACTGAAAAAGTCATAACAATATTTTTAAGTATAGGTTATCAGAAGAACTGTAGCTACCATTCCAATTTGAAAGGAAAAAAAGAATGTAGGAAAGAAAGGAGACAGAAATTCATCTTGCTAACATTCACAGAAAAAGGTAACCTGGAAACAGCTGAAAATTTACCAAAAATAAAAGCAGGAAACTAATTCTAACCACTGGTGTCTCATATATTCTATTTAATACTCAGGTATCTTTAATCATAGGACAGAAAGGCAACTCAAACAGTACCACAAATATCTGATCAGGGCACTCTCTTCATGCCACAGCATCTAGAATGACTGTCTTGCAGTTCTAGAATTAGAACTTTCAATGAAGGTACATCTCTGCCATGTTAAATCATTTAAAGTTACCAATTAATCTTGATGAGTTATGAAAAAGTTAGCAACTAAACTTTTTACTTATTCACAAATAATAATTATATATAATTTATGTAATTATTCACATTAAAAATATTACTTTACAATTGAAGTTACAGCACGAGCCACTCGGAATAACCCCCACTGACTCAGATTCTTCCATCAGAGTTCTGTTACACTTGGTATTCCCCCATCTACCAAATTTGACATTTTATAGCAAAGGATGTTTAAAAAGCAAAAGAGGAGAAAATGTAGAGGAGATGCTTTAATGAAATGCTGAAGAACAAACCTGTCTGCTGGCCGGGCTGTGGCAGGGGCTGGCTCTGCTGGGTGTTGTAGTGGACAGAAAGAGGGCGGTACTGCTGACCCGAGGGTGGGTACTGCCCGGGGCTGCAGTAACAAGCTGCCATCTACAAACAAACAATTAAGGAGATTCACTACCTTATGCAGGTTATCTATATATAGATATCTAAATACATAACCAATCTCATAAAAGAAAGATGCACAACTTATTAAAACGTGCAACACATTAAACAGTTAAAAAATACTGATGCAACATAAATTCCCTCTTTAACAGCTTTTTTTTTCTCCTTTCACTGCAGAAGTCACAATTCATTTTGCACACAAAAAACATCTGAGACATGAGAAAACTATACAGAACATGAGTTTCACCAGTCAAGGGTAAACAGCAAAACCTGGGTGGTTGTTGCTGCTCAAATAAACCAGTCATTCCTTTCAAAGGATATAAACCAGAAAAAAATCCAACCCCAGAACCAATGCATGCAGCTGGAAGCAGCAGGGAGCCCCACCACACATTAGAAGCTCTACTTCATGCAACAGAACAGCACAATCAGTTTTTAAAAGCAGCTTTTAGGAAGCTGGAAGCAGAGCAGAGGTACCTGTGGCACAGGTGGCTGCATGTAGCCCTGCTGCTGCAGCACTGGCTGGTTGACAGGGTGGCTGGATGCGGAGTAGCCAGGAGCAGAGACGGGCTGGCCAGAGGCAGGGGGAGCAGCTGCAATGATGAAGCCAGGCTGCTGTGGGGGCTGGAGGACCACGGTGGTCTGGAACATGGCAGCATGAGGCTCAGCTGCATCAGCAGGTGGCTGACGGGCAAGACTCATATGGCTAAATTGCGATCCCAGGTTGTCTTGCTGTAATAGGAAGGAAAATAAAAAAAAAAAAAATCTCACATTCACAAGTCAAGATAAAGATAATTAAGACAAACAACTCAGCAAGCTTCAGAAATGCATGCCTCTAATTGCTGTGCATTAGCAACATCAACCAAAGAGCATCAAGGAAAAACACAATGGAACACAGCAGTCAATTACAGACTATACTTCCAACCCCCCTGCCACAGGCATGGACACCCCCCAGTAGAGCATGCCCTTCAATGCCTCATCCAGCCTGGCTTTAAACACCTCCAGGGAGGGGGGATCCACAATCTCTCTGGGCAACCTCTTCCAATTATCATTGGGCCTGACAGCAGGAGAGAACACCTGCATCCACAGGCTTCACTCATTTCACTGCAAGGATTTGATTTTTACTTACTTACTGGTAAGAATTGTGAAAAAAAAAAAATCAGGAATTGTGTCACTAACATTTCCTAACTGTACTTTGGAGCTTCAGTGAAAATAGCAACCAAGTGAAAATACCAGGTGATTAGTGATTTTCAAATTTAAGAGCTTAAATTAATGAGGTTGTAACCCTGAATAACAAAGTAAATTCCTCTAACTTGGTATTATAATAGATGCAAGAATTTATTTTTTTTTTAGCCTGCAATCAAGTAACAGCTGCAAGAAACATATCCCAGTGGTTACCCTCTATCTGTATTTTATTAATATCTGAAACTATGATGTTGATTGGGCTGAGCCTGGCAGGAATCCTGCCAAATTTGAAACTTATGAGTATGACCATAATTTCCTTTTATAAGCAATTTAGCAACAAATTATCAGCATCTGGGAAATTAGAAGTCATCACTAGTATTTTTTTTTTGTTCAACAGGAAGATGGGGTTTATGCTTCAAAAGGCACTCTCCAAACACAGAGGAATATTCAAAATATTTTAAGACCACCCAATCATCCTGAAGGAGACAGGAGTTAATCAAGAAAGACTAAGTGTCAATGATTAGCTGTGTTCACAATTTATGATGAAATTTTTTTGCTTCCAGGCTAAAGATACTTATAATTACCAGTGGAAATATAAATTTGCAACTAAAACTCAATTTAGAATACCTTGGCAGTTTAAAAAGCCCTATTTTCATTAGATCAGCATTCTAACTTTGCTTTTGATATGTCATTCTTTAATGATGCATATTAATGCAGGTTTTGACTCTCTCAAATACATTATTAGAATAACCACTGTCTCAGTTTTAGATAGCACAGGCTCAGCCTTGCTTTGTCCCACTGAGGGGCAGCTCCTTTTCTCTCCATCCCCACAGCCTCCTCACTACAACACCATGCCAGAAAAACCCAAGACAAACAGATATTCATTAGAGTATCTGAGGGGTTGTGAAGCCTCAATCTTTGACCTGAACTTTAGTTCATATTCTGCCTTGGATAACTCTTCTCCCTTCACAGTTTCAGCATGTGTGGGGTTGGTTTTTGTTTCTTCCTTTTGCTTTTAGTTTCTTTTCTTTTTTAGACACAAAAACCTGAAGATATTTCACTTCCACCTTCTATTTATAGAAAAGGGATGCTAGTGAAGTGGGAGGGTTTAGAGTTCTGTCAAAGAGACTAGACAAAAGTAATCTCAAAAAAAACAGAATAGCTGATCCCTCAGAAAATATTCAGGTTCAGCAAAAGAAAGAACAGGGAAAGATACAAAAAGAAAAGATGGAAAAAGGTCAATCCAGAAATAAAGAAGGTACTGACTGGCTAACAAAAAATAGCACTGAAGGGGAAGGAGAAGTAATATATATCTAAATGCAGAAATATCTAGATATTGCCTTAATTGTATACATTTCTGCTGAACTTGAAACAAATGTGTTAAAGTCTCACCAACTTTTTCCCTCCCAGAGGCAATGAAAAGCCACTGCCATCACACACCACAGACACACAACCAAAGGTCAGCACCCACTAAAGATTAACCCATGCAGGAGAAGAGGAAAAGAAGATGCAGTACCACAGAATATTGCTGTGTAGAGGAGACTGGCAGGAGTGGGGGTGGATAAGAGACTGCAGAGAACTGAACAGGCTGGGAGGAAGGCTGCAGAGGCCGCATAGGCTGAAGAAATAACAGGTTTATAAACACGGTTAACATCAGAGAAAATGAAGCCAATACAAAGTCAGTCTTTTCTAATTGAAAAGCAACTGTGCTCCACCACCAGAAAGGGAATGGATACCTTTGTTTTTAAGTCCAAGACTGCTTAGATCTAAAACAGAAGTTATTTTCAGTATCTCAGTCTTCCAACAGAAATGCATGTGCTTTATTTGCTGTAAGTCAGCCAACCACTCTTATTTCTTACTGTTCTTCTAGAGATTTTTTTTTACATTATAACATAAAAACTACATTTGCATTCTGAACGCAAGTTGCTTCAAAGCATTTGAAGACAGAATGAATTTTCTACTAACCACAGATCAAAATTTGCTACTTTCACCTGTTCAACAATGCTTGAATATTTTCTCTAGATTTCCTAGAGAGGTATTATTTCTGATACTGCTTTGTGTGGGTTCAACTCCAGTATCCATTGAGAAGGCAACCATAGAAGTAGTAAAGAATTAGAAGAAAACTGCAAATGTCATACAGACACTTGCATAAAGTAGTGAAAAACTCAGGAGAGAGTTCAAATGACCCTTTCTCAAAGCAGAATGTATCTACTAGGGCACAGGCAGATTTGCTGAATATTTAAATGGGAAAAATGAACAAAGTTAAAAGCTTACACAGGGTTTTATAAATAACTTTTGATAGAAGCTGAAAACCATTTGAAAATACCACAGGAGACTGTAGTCAGTAACTTGGTCCCTGAAATAGCTGCTGTGAAAAAGAGGTAGAACCTTCCTTTCACTAGCCCTTTGTTCTTCTACAAGAGCTGAGGTCATCTTTAATCAGCCTATTCTACTGAATTCCTCTTGCACAAGGTGAGGATAAAAATACATCCTGCACTTCAGTGTGCAGTACTGAGAACAGTGCCACTGAAGAGGGGTTCATACTCTGCCAGCCCTCACCTGCTCTGTTTGAGCAACACATCCCAACTATTCACCTGGCTGACAACCTTAAAACAAGGAGACAGATTTTAGCTGAATTAACTCCCCTCCCAGCTGACTGTATTATTAGTAATGCCAGGAGTAACCACACTGGGGGCCTAAGGATGAAGACAGAGCCTCTTTTCCAGAACAATCCAGGTTTGGTACGTTCTCCACACCATCACATTTTAGAATCATAGAATAGTTTGGGTTGGAAGGGACCTTAAAGATCATCAAGTTCCAACCCCCCTGCCATAGGCAGGGACACCTCCCACTACATCAGGCTGCTCAGTGCCTTGTCCAGCCTGGTCTTGAACACCTCCAGAGAGGGGGCATCCACAACCTCTTTGGGCAACCTGTTCCAGTGTTTCACCACCCTCACTGTAAAGAATTTCTTTCTTATGTCAAGTCTAGATCTACCCCCTTCCAATTTAGATCCATAACTTTAGTTTTCAAACTAAAGTATCTTCTATATTTTTAGGAGAAGGCTGTTTGCCACGTGCAGTTAGTAGAAGAACTGAGAGCCCTGAGGACTGCAGGGGGGAAAGGTCTAGTCACCCCCTGCCCCTGTAACTACACTTAATCTCTGGCTCTGGCAAAGATTAAGAAGCTTCTTAACTAGTCATCAACAGCAAGATCATGTGTTTGACATGTGCACCTGTGAGAGGACGTGGTTTGCTGCTGGCTGCTGCTGAGGGGGTGCAGGGAGAGGTGGCTGTTGTGGAGCTCCAGGCACTTGGTTCCGAACAGGCTGCTGAGGAGTAGGAGGATTGTACACCACTGGAGTGCCGTCGGGATTGAGGAATGGCTGACCTGGGGATAACAGAGACCATGCAGTAATACAGCATGTAAGCATGGAGAAAAGTAAAGGCAGTGTATTTACAACAGGCAAAATTAATAAAGCAAAATTTGTAACTAAGTGATAACGCTATAAAACACACAAAAGATTTCTGTCAAATCCCCACAACTACATTTAAAATACAAAGGTCTCATTTGACAAACCACATGCAGCTTAAAACATTTAAGGTACACAAAGACACCCCACACTTTAGTGGGTGAACACAAATATTTGCTGCAACTCATGTTTAATGAAGTGGATTGAAAAGGGCAGAAGTAAAGGAAAACGCTACTAAAACTATTAATTTAAGGACCTTTTAAATGGCAAATAGATAAGAACTCAGGAGAGCATAAAGGTAAATATTTTTAAAAATATACATAAAGCAGTAGGTGAAGTAATTTCCCCATAACTGCTAGAGATTGTTGAAAGATTCTCTTTCCTTATTCATGTATTAATTGGCTTTTAGCTTTAAAAGTAGGATTATTGTCCAGTTTAATAATTTGCAGCTCCAATGTTACAGCAGTGGATTAATGAAAAATAATTTAAAATAAACAAAAAATAAATTAGAAACTAATAGTAATTTAATTTGGTACTTGGCTTGGGAAAAAAACCAAAACAAAATCAAAGGAACAGCTGAGCAAGCAAGGACCTGTGTCCAGCTGCATGGGCTTATTCTGATGCTTAAACATTAAACACTGATGCAAATATTTCTCTCCTCCAATGCAAATTTTCTTGCCTTAGATTCTTTCCAGGAAGGTACAAACTGACCCCAGCACTCAAGCTGGGGTCCTGTCCCAGTAAACTAATGCTCCTTCAGACTTCTCTGTGCCATCACATTGAAACACAACTGGCCAATGTGTCAGAGTTACTGAGGAGAGGCCTGAGGTCATTAATGTAGGAGAGAAACTAAAAGCAGGAACAGACTGTGGGTGAGCATTCAATTCAGCTTAATGGATCTCTCTTTCAGTGCTCAGGAACTGGGAAAAATTCACATAAATAAGGAGTCAGATTTTCTAACTTCCTTCTGCTACTTCCAGGTCAATCCCAGGAGCTTAACTTGTTTCTGTAATGGCTGAATAAGAGCTGCCTTTTCCTAATTACCCTCTTCAGCTACTGAGGAGGAGGACCCTGCTGATCTAAGGGCATGAGGTCCTCTGTCAGAAATGCTGAGAAACCCATCTGTGTGATTGGAACTCTGACTGCCACTGGACACCACAGCCAACATGTACACTGTAAATTAAATGTTTACCTGAACCCAAATATTACTTATTCTGGAGGAGGTGTACTTTATCTTCTATTAGAAATTCATTAGACAGTAACACAGTCTTCTATTATGAAAGAGTATTATTAATAACTAGTTTAAATACATTAAAAATTAAAAGATTCACAACTGAAAAAAAATCAAGCTAAATTTTAATGAATCTCAGAGTCAAGTTTACAATTTTTCTGCCCTGGAGGGGGTGCAAGTACAAAATGCTTTCCACTGCACAAACTTTCAGTCTCATTTGTTTCTCTGCCCTTCCCTGCTGCTCTGTGGAAGCCCCATCAACATAAACAGGGAAAACAACCACCAGCACAAGAGGAAGAAAATGAAACTAATTGCATGCAAAATATTGACAAACACGTAACTGCAATGAAGATGACTCAAAACCTGCTATTTTTTAAATAACAAACTGTCTCATGTTTTACATGAAAGAACTTTCAAGCTCATGGTATCATTTCAGAGCCTGCAATATGTTTTGCTGAACAGTAACTACAAAGATTTTAGAGTGGTCATGCTGTATACTCAGAAAATTAAAGATGACAGCTAATATTCTTCATATTTAATGTGTACAAACAGTAAACTCACTTATTTTTCTAGCAAAACTGGTTCACTAATCATCATATTTGTCTTTGGATGGTCAGACACAATGGAAAATTCATGTATAAGATGTACAGCTATCACAAAATCATAGAATGGTTTGGGTTGGAAGGGATATTAAAGATCATCTAGTTCCAACTCTCCTGCCTTGAGCAGGGACACCTCCCACTAGATCAGATTGTTAAATGCCTCATCCACAACCTCTCCGGGCAACCTGTTCCAGTGTCTCACCACCCTCACAGGAAAGAAGGATGATAAATTCTTTCCAGTTCTTCAGACAATCTCCCCTCTCTGAAACTAAACCCTCTCCCCCACAGAAAAGCAGTTATTCTGTGTTCTAGATAATAAATCATAGTATTTTTATATTCTGTGCAGTCAACTCATTGAAGTTTTACATGTTGGTCCTAGAGTCATGCTTTTTTTTTTTTTAATGAAGTGCACCAAACAAACACAAGCACAGGAAGAGAAAAAAAGAAAGGACAATAGTGACAACCACTCGTGCATTTTTCTCCAAGTTCTCAATGGTAACAAGAAGATCCACAAGCAAGTACCAACCTGTTTGAGGGTTGACCAGAACACTGCCAGGCGGAATGCCTGCTGCTTCCAAGGGAAGCAAAAAGAAGCCAGTGCCAGAAGGTGCCACTTGCCCGCTTATGCCACCAAAGGAAAGAGAGTTACTAGTGCTGACAGCTGGGTAGACGGCAGGAGTGCCATGAGAGGGCTGGCTTAGAGCTGGCACTGGAAGAGGCTGCTGGGTGTGAGAAAGAGAACCCGTGGATGACCCTACACTACTAGAAGACTCTGAACCTAGGAAAGGAGTAATGAGAAATTGATTTTACCTAGAGATAGAAACATCATGCTCACTTTAAAGATATACTTGTAAACACTTAGCCTTAAAGCTCAGCGTTAAGCACATCGTTATTAAACAGTGGCCTTTTCAACAAACTCCCCCTTCGTCTTCCCTAGAATATCTCTACAAAATTCCCTCTGTATGTGAACTAAGGGTTGATTCAGCATTGCTTTGCACTGTAAAGTCACAGGCTTCCATATCTAGCTCTCATTTTCTGTACAGCAGATACATGGCTGTACATGTGCACAGTTAAATTGCAATTCATTTAAGTAACTGGTCACTTATCCCAAAATGATGCATATGCACCTATCAGTTGGATAGACAGCCCACAGCCATGGTGTATGGGAGGGGACAATGCAGATGAAGGGCACAGTGTCCCTTCAGATACTCCAACTAAAGTCACACACTCTGTAGATACAGCCTCTATGCAAGGCAGTGACCATCTTCTTTTCACTAAGATGTCAGAGGTGATCTCTGATTCACTTACTGGATGACTGGCAGAAATTAGGTAACATGGGAACTTTAGCCTGGTTTTATGCAACAATTTAAAGTTCAAAAGGGGTATGAAATAGTTGACTGAAAGCCATAATAATTTTACAGATATGAATGCCTGTAAACATTGCAAAGCAGTGGGGAATCAGGCCCTGAGAGTTCTGAAAGCCAAAGCATGCAGCTGAAAGCAACATTTCAGAGGTCTGTAGCACTGTTCTAAGATCATATACAATCTCTAAGTATACAGTTTATCACAGTTAATTATTTACTGTAACACTTGGAGAAAGAATACAGCTTAAGTCTGTTTAAATTGAAGAACACCTGATCTGTAGCCTCTATACAATCTAGAAGAGAAAGCAGGACTCAAAAAGGGCTCTGGCAATTTCTCTACTGGTTGAAGTTACTTTGAAGCCCTTCACAAACATATATTTGTAACCCTTTCACATCTTTGTATGAAAACAGTTTCACTTGAAGTAGTTGAAGTAATTTCCTGCTGCTATCAACCTTTTTTCTCTTTATTAACTGTAAACTGGGCAAAAAGTATAACCCACCTCTGCAAAACAATCATCACCTGCCCTTAGTTACTTTAATTCTAACTTCAATTAGAAGGCTTTTCAAGTGCATCCACTTCTAGATTATGTAGAGAAAACAGGCTGAAGCCAATAATTAAAATCAATTGTGTCCTTGAGCAAAATAAATAAACAAAACCAATCTCAACATGTGCAAAAAATCACCACAACCCACGTACCTGCAGCAAAGGAACAGCCAGAAGGACAGGCATTCTGAGCTCAATGTTAACTCTCAGAATGCCAAAATCAAATTTTCCAAGAAATGCTACAAATCCATTTACATTCTTGCAATTTGGAAAACAAAGATTTCTAAGAATGTGTTTTAAATACACACTAATGTGAGTTTCCATTCAAGCTGTGCCAAACAGTGTTAGTACATCCCTAAATGAAATAATTCAACGTGAAAGCAAAATTTTACAGCAAATGCAGAAGTACCTAGGGATGTGTTTTTTTATATACAAATACAGAATGGTCAGACTGAATTTGTAACTGTTTTAGTGCATTTAGAAGCATGGCCATATAACTACAAGGTAGTGGTGGTTTAAGGGAAAGCAAAAAATTCAAATAGATCCTCATTAGGGAAAAGTTCTAAAAATAAGATGAAAGCCAAGCACAAAACAGGCAGTAACGTTCTGCTTCTCACAGTTCTGCTGAAAAATTCTGAAATAGGGTCATTCACAACCCACTCAAGTACTATAAGCCTCAAAATTCTCCACCAAAGAAATTATCTATTAGATCAAATCATATTGGCCTCTGGAACAGAAAAATACATTTCACTTTTGACCCACAGAATATTTTGAGGTTTTGCTTTGTTTTGACATTCATTACAAATTAACATAGCTCTGAAACCCCCAATTTCATACAAGTATTCCTCTTCCCCCCCCCCATTCTTGATCTTAAATAGTACCCTTTGTGCCACTGATTTGATTTTCCAGCAATTGAAAAAATAAGCTTTTTAGTCACATTGATTTAAATTTAACGGTGACACTGAAATAACACAAATGTAATAATTCATCAGGTTTAACACTGTTTCTCCCTAATTAGTAGGGCAGCACCCCAGAGTTCCCTAAACACCAGGCTGTGCAGCTCTGCCACACAAAACACATTTTAATTTTTTACAAAGTACTCGGGTTGATAAATGTGCTTAAATCCTTCTAGATTTGAACGGAACGGATTTAGCTTAAAGCCATCTATAATGCACTATAAAAATTCCACTCCTGCCATTAAAATTCTTCACTTGTGACCTAAATTGCAGGTCTGTGGGACACTTGTGCAGCAGAGCCAGGGCTGCAGTCCCTCTACACCCACTGCCACCAGCAGGAGCCGCATGCAGGAAGAGCCCATGGTGTCCCTACACACAGAAGCATCTACAACACACACGGAGCATCACATCAGCAGGTACTTCACTGCATTGGCACAAGATGTTGTTGTTATACCTGTCTTAGACAGCCTGCCTGTGCTTTTGCTGCTCCCAGAGCTGTCTCCTCTGGTCAGGACAGAAATGCCACTGAAGCTGCTGGCTTTGGTGACAGCTGGCTTCAGGTTGCGCAGGGAGCTGTCAGAGTCGGTGCTGCTCCAGGGACGGGGCTCACAGCACTTGAGCTCATTCTCAGTACTGCTCTGATGGCTGTTGGCTGATCTCCCTGATGTTTCTTTATTGATTCTGCAAGTCATAAACTAAACTTTTAGCATAACCATCAACAGCAAAGTAACGGGAAAAAGATAAAACAAAAAAGGTGAAATGCATGCAGAATACTTTGGGAATTTAAGACTGTTTTTTGTTTTGTTTTAAAGAAAGCATCAAATACCTAAGTATTTGTCGTCTTTGCTGTGTACTATTAGTTTCTTCCTCCTGGATTCTGTTGACATTTTAATAAGATAGCTTAATATTTATTTAGAAAACCAGAATGTATAACAGAATTAAATAGCAAATTTGCTTACCTTTTGTCAATGAAATAATTCTCTTGGGAACACAGGGACTGAGGGGCAAAGAAGCGTAGAAATTAATATGAATGGCATCTAGAATCCCTACTACAATGCAGTAACAAAACATCCAGCAATATGGAGTCATATATTATACACGGACCTTTAGAGCATCCTCATTAAGCTGCCTGAAAACTTAACTTCTTTGATGAATAATTTCCAAACTATGGGAAAAAGACAAAATAAAAAGGCCTGTCTGCAGGAAATAAAAGCATTAGAACAGCTACAGTGCTGATCATTTTGGTTAAATCAGTATTTTTCTCAAGTTATAATTCTCCCACCAGGCCTTTCACTGCCTTATGTATCTTGCAGCTGATGTGACTCACAAACCCACTGACCACCTCCTGAACACTCTTGGCTTCTGCTCCAACATGTGAAGCAGGAGACAAAGTTGGCTACTGCAATATAATAGGACTGAATTCTTTGGGTACAAGTACACAGATGCTAAAGAGCAGACAGAATAAATATACAACCAAAAAGCTATTATAAACTTCAGTCACCTTGTCCTTGACTGTGACTTCTAACACTTGCTACAAAGCTTTTTAAGGTCACAACACATGGGAAGCCATTTTGAAAAGGAAAAGTTAATTCTATATCCCAGAGTCCACTCTTTTTGTTGATAACTGGGGTGGACGAAAAAAAAAATGGCTTTTGGGTGTAACAAATTAGCCTCAGACTCATTACTCTTTGTGCAAAAGAACAATCTGGTTGTGGATGTGTAAGAGCCACATATAATTGTCATAAGTAGATTATTAGAAGTAGGTATAAGTAGATTATTAGAACTAATATATGTTTAGGATATAGTCTTTTTCAAAATAATTAAATATAACCAGTACTTGTGATTAATTATAGCTCACAAAAACATCCTGCTTGACAACACTAGTCAAGAGAAATCCGACTTGTACATTTCTGACTGAGATTTCACAAACTGGAATTCAATTATTTAATTGTGACTAGTCAGAAGATGTGTTTAAATAGATACAAGTGAGAAAAAACTATCATTTTGGTTTGTTTGCTAAGGGTTTTTTAAAGTTTTGTTTCTTTTAAAATGAAATATTGGCCTGAGTGACAACTGAAATATGACTGCAGTACTAAATTTCTGCATCTCAAAATTTCAGCATGGGGAAAAATAAGCAATGAAAGGGGTAATACTGGATAATTCTCAAAGTTTGCTTGGCTTCCATACAGTAGCAGTAAGAGAAATCAGAAGATTTCTCAGTAACTTCAATATCATTTAAAATTCACTCAGGCCACACTACTGATTCCTATCTGCTCAGTACCCTTCAGACACAGCAGGTTTCCTGGAAACAAGTATCTTTTAGCAAAGCCTCCACATACTTGTCTGTGAGTGAAGTATTTATAGAAAACACCATGAAGATTTTCTTTGATACATACATCTTGTGCAAATATTCTTTCTCTAGCTCTTTGATATTCTTCTTCACGTTCTTCTATGGATTTACTTCTTCTGTCATCTTTTAATCGTATTCTCATCTAAATCAAGTGATACAGTGTCAACTTCTACAGGAAAATAGTATAAATACACAGTCAAAAAACAGCAAGTGGAAAGAAATAATCCATATGTATTTACCTGGTTGTCATCTTTGTCTAAACTAGAGTTATCTCTTTTAAGGATATAGCGCTTCTGGAAATCATCACTCTTCTCATCCTTTATATGTTCACTAAACTTTTGGTCAGGTCTATGAAAAGCCATTAGAAAGAAAGGATTTATGGTTTTGTAAACATATGTTACACACATTGGAACAAACTGAAATACACTCAAAGTCCTAAAAACTTAACATTCTAACTGAAGCAATGGGTTTTGCTTGTCCAGGCAATGCAAAAGGTACCAAAACCCTAAGGTGATGTATAGTCCTGACAAATCCTGCTCCTGAGCCACAACAAACCTGCTCTTCAAACGGTTTCCTCCTTCAAAGCTTTTGTCTCAATCTCCAGTTAAGGTGGCAAGCAAACTACATGCCTTTTGGGGAATCAGAAGTGCTCCTGAATCCAGACTGGTGCCATGCAATGGGTATTGTGCATGCATGGAAGTGAGTACAGCTGCTTTCTGCTAGAGCTGTGATACCTCAGAACTCATTTCAAGGGAAAACAGAAGAGAAGATAGAGCAGGAGCAGTGAAACTTAGAAATTTCTAAAACAAGATTAAGTAGAAACAAGCATAAGAAACACAGTTCAGTGCAGGCAAGCAAGAGCATCACAAGATCACAGCAAGAGGATGAAGCAAAAGATTAATATACGTTGTTTTGGTATTTTATCTGATTTATGAAAGAAAATTTTGCAATTTCTTGCCATTAAAAATGGATACCAAGTACTAAGACAGTAAGACTACTACTGTCATAAGAGAAGTGTTTGGACAATCAGGAAATACTTGCTTAATAAAAGACAAAATGTAGGTAGAATTCATCTATCTTTTTACTTCTTTACTCGTGACCCAGAACATCTGCATAGAGTCAGGAGGTTTTATTTTTTGGTCTATAAGACAGCCCAGCCTAACTATTCGTTACTGGATGCCCAAACATAATTAGCAGGCATTTCAGAGAACCTTTAGACTGTCTTACCTCTTTCTTTTAAAGGTCCCTGAATTTACTGCCCTGCAATCACCAACTTCCCACTCCACTGAGACGTCCCAGTATGCACTGGGTGGATGATGTCAGTAACATCACTGATCGGCGATGGAGCCGGGAATCTGCCTATGAGGAAAAGGTAAGTTTGGGTTTATTCAACATGGAGCAGATCTCCAAGGTTTTCTTTCTAAATTCTTATTTTATATCCAAAGTGATTTAAAATAAGAATACTGAAAACATTAAGAATCTTGATGTCTGCAGGTTAGATGAAATGCCTGCTAATTAGTAACTGCACCTACAAGGGGGCTTCCAGAGGCCATAAGCTATTTAAATACTAACTAGAAAAAAAAAGAAAAAAACCCAGCATAAAATTGAGGAAATTATCTTTTAGTAGGTCTTTTTCCACACTCAAAATGCTAGACTGAAGCTTTAGACCAGAGATGCTGGTAGATTGAAAGGTAATAGATTTGAAACATACAGCTTTAAGTGAAATTAGATATAACCAAAACAGACCCTCCATGAATACACAAGTTACTTCTATATTACTTATATATTTAGGTTCTATGTACTTTTCTAGAAACTTCTGAGGAAGCATAAGTTCACTTAAGTGAAATTTCAGTGTGATGTATTATTTCAGTTTCACTGACTCTAAAACTAGGAGTGGATAATTATGTTTTTTCATCCCAAAGCTATAGAGAGTGTACATTGAGCTTGGGATTAGGATGTAGGAGCTGTGAACTCCTGTTTTAATGTTTAAATCACACAGTACTTAAAAAAAACCAAACACAAAACCAACCAAGATAAAAAGTGGTGTCAGGCAAATGCTTAAAAGTTAAAACTAGAAAGTAGGTCACATAAATATACCAACGCATTAGTCCTTTGTCTTCCTAAGAAAGAATGAGGAGACAGAGCAAGTGCAGAGGACAGCAAGAACAGCTGGGTCCCTTGAATGAAAAGGTCACCGACACACGGGGTTTGGAGCTGTGGTGGCCCCAGTGCTCCTTTCTTTTGCAATCTGGACTTGCCTAGTGGTTCCTCCGTGAGCTCCCCAGCCCTTCCAGCACAGTACCACAGTAAACACTTGTTAACCTGGTTGACACTTCTACTAATGAGATCTCTGTCTTCTCTGCTATATTTACTTTGTAAGGCCGTTGAGATCTGTAAGTAACATTATTCCAAGAGAAGGCTCCACTACCAGAATTTTCCCAGCAGATTTTTTACAGTATAAAAGCCAGAGCTGTGCAAATCTTGTCCCTTCACTTCAACAAATCAGCAATGACCCTGCCCTAAGTTAAGGGTTGTCTCTGCTTCCCAAAAAACCAGAATGTGCTTTGTACACTTTACTGATGCAAATCTTCAGACAGGTAAATAGCAGATATAAATTCGTATTTCATGGAAACAAAGTTAGCAATGCATCTCTGCAAGAAAAGCAACAAAAATTCTTAATTTAGAGTTAACATCTCCCCTCTCCTCATCCCCCCCAACCAGTTATGCAAAACATCACATAATCACACACCCAGCACTGAAACACAGGCAGTAAAGATTTCACAACTACCTCTCCTTGATGCTTGGTTCCCAATGCTATACACCCAGCACCACTGAATAATTGATCCCAGGTATTAAATCTGCATCAAAAAAGTTTTTTTTCAAGACTTTTACACTTACATTCTGGTATTGCTAGTTTTGTTTACTATGACTGCCTTCCCACTCTGGTCCACGTTGTGCTCTAATCCAAAGTAAGCAGCTACCCTGTGCAACAGCATCCTGTGGTAAGATGTCATTGGTGGAAACTTTTTCCTTGGAACTCTGCAAGAAAGGAGCAGTACCTTTATTAAGGAAACAAGAACACTCTTCAATTCTTTTTTTTTTCCCCCCCTAGAGGAGTACAGTACTTACTCATTATTACCAATGAAATCTAGAATTTCCTGTTCTAATTTCAGCAGCGTCATTCTGTCCCTGAAAATAAAAACACAGCAACTCACATATAAGACAACCCAGTAACTGCAGCTGCATTCATCTTAAGAACATCCAGACAAGATTTCTGACCAAGGGATGGGGCAGACCAAAAGTAGGACCAGGTGTCAAATTCAGTATTTTTAGGACAAAGTATTAATTTTTCTCTAAGATAAATTTTACACAATCTACCTGCTAAAATATACTGTTCTCATCTAAGAGATCACAATACAAAGATCCTCCATGTATTCTGCCAGGCAGCTCAAAAGGGAGTACAATCATTGAAAAGCTAGTCTTCAGAAGAAAGAAAAGTGGTGACTAGGGTGGTTTTTAGTGGATTTGCTGAGGCCTGAACTGGCCCTTGGGTTGTGAAGCACATCATGGGACCACCAAGGCACAGAGTGACAGAGTAATGTTAACAGGAGGCACCACGACAGCACATCAGCAACCCAGGGGTTAAAAGCTGGCACACAGTGCAGTGTGGTGAGATATTAAGAGGAGATGAAAAAGCTAAATCTCAAGGTGATAGAAATGAACATTTACTGAATCATCACAAAACATAAGTACTAAAAATGCTTACACCAGTTTCCAGAAATCATTAGCATGTAATGAAATTAATTGTCCCATAGTTCATCATTTGTGTACAGCACACAACAAAGCTGCACAGTTATTGTGTGTGTAAACCCACAGCACAGCCTCACCTAACATTTCTTGTTTCCAATGGGATGCTTAATCACTTCAAATAGAAACAAAGTACGAGCCTGTGCTTCCTAATTTTACTCTATAGGATAAGATGCTGTTGGATGCTTACTATAGCCCATTAAAAATTTTTTTTTGGCCAATAAAATGGAATCCAAAAACATTATCACACTGGAAATCATAACTAGAATATTAATCGATAACAAACAGAAGTGGAACAGCTAATGCAACAGCAGCACAACTCCACAGAGTTCATTTCTTGCCAAACACTGGAGGAAACCCCAAGGAGGGAAGGAATAAACACAACAGACAATGTACTGCAAGCCCCAAAGCAACAGAATCCTCTCAGCTCTGTAGCTTAAAAAATAATGGCAATTCATTAGATCAGATGTGGCTTCTGGCATGCAGTTGTGTATACAGTAAAACTTTAAAGAATGATCTTTGACTATAAATTCTACAAGACAGACCAAAGCAAGAGAAGGCAGTTAAGTCTCTAGGAAGCAGATTGCAAAAGAATACAAATTTTGTAGACAAGAGTATGAGACTTCCTTGAGGGACAGAAGTACAGAGACACTACTCATCATTTTCTTATTAAAGCTCTTCAAACATTTCAACGTCCTAAACCTCTGTTCATGTAACACACAAATGACAGTGGATTAGTGTTTCAGATGGCCTATGCAACAAAATCTCATCCTAAATAACAGACACAGTGTTAAGACATGCAAGGGACACAAAACCAGGCAGCATTACATGACAAGAAAGAAAAGTAGAAAGTTGGCATTCCTGCTGCTTACCTGGGATTGTTTTTTAATGTATTTACTAAAAATTCATGAAGATCTATACCAGTGGAATCTGTGTATTCTTGGCTGGAATCTAAAGGGGGGGAAAGGAGGGAGATGGTAGAAAGAGAGGAAAATTACACTCAATAAAAACAGCAATACTTTTTTAACCCATTTTGCTGAAAATAGTACGGCTGGATCAATACTATATAACTATTAGCTATGTTATTCCCAAATATAAATGCTTCCAGTTTCCATGAAAAAGGCTCAAAAGAAAAACCAAGAGAAAACCCAATGCCCCCTCCCCTTTTCCTCTAATTCAAGCAAAAGCATCACTAAAGCAGCCAATCTATTAACAACTTGTAATGTATTTTGAAGCAGTGTGTCACTGAATCACCCAATTTCTCAACATACTACTATGGCACTATTTTATAAAGTTTTGAAGAACAACAGTTGACCTAGATAGAGGATTAGTGGATGCTGCCCTAAATAAAACTGCCATTCAGAAGGTAAGAGTTTAACAGTCAAAAAAATTTATCTTGTACAAAAAAATCTTTGTTTTGTTGGACTTGAATTTCATAACACAATATTTAGAAGTCTCCAAAAAGACGACTCACAATTTTGTCTCCTTGCTGGTTTCATTGAACAAAATATTGAAAATCATGGTTTGTTCTCTGAAAAATCTGACTCCAAAATAAGGTAATTTAACAAATCTTCCAGAGTGTCAGGTTTTAGGAGCAAAAGCTTTAAGAATATTCTGGAAGAAGATTTATTCCAAGAACTACTTGTGTGCCAGCCTAGTTTTAAGTCAGGCACAGCTCAAACTTCTGCCCATATTCTAGATGTTCCAGGTCCTCTTTGTGGCCAGTCTGGAGAGCAGCTACTGCAAATTGGATTCCCTGAGCAGAGAAGGGCAGGATTAGGTGGAGACAGAATCCACACAAGCCTTTACAATAGAAGCAACAGTGCTGACAGAGCATCCAATCCTCAAAAGCAAGGCTTAAATTTTTTCCTGGAGGCAATCCAAGTCCACCAGGGGTCAGGGAATCCCAAGTTCCTTCAAAAAGAAGGACGTCGAGTTCCTTTATCTGCAGAGTTCATCATAGTACCAACTGTGTCTGTATTTTATCAAGGCAGCAGAAATGAAAACAAGCAAGCCCGAGCATCTATGAGTTGGGATTACTCAAGAATCTGAGGAGGGGAAGAAAAAAAAACCCCACAAACCCAAACTAAAACAACTGCAAGATTGGATAATTATTTATTTTAATTTCCATAATTTGCAAGTGAGTAATAATGCAGTTATAATTACCAGAAGACTGATGCTTAAATTGCATCATTTTCTATTTTGGCTCACACTAAATTGGGAAGTAATTATCTTCTAGAGGGAGCACTGGATGAATTTCAAAGAGCTACCTCTACCTCAGGCAGTTTGTCACTTTGCGCTCAACTCCTTGTGATTAGCAAACATGATGGGGAGGTTTTTTTGGGAGGGAAGGAGTGGGGAAGTGTTTTTTTTTTATTTTAGGCTTTTTTGTTGGTCTTGGGTTTTTTTCCCATTTCTGCATTTGAGAAGCTGGTTATGGACCTCAAATTAAGCAAGCCAGCCCTGAAAGAACACCCTAGTTTTTAAAAGGTATTGTTTCAAAGAGTGAGACTTATAAATGAAGTTAAAGTCTCAGTTGTATGGGTTTTATTTCACAAATACCTGATGCACTGAAATGCCATAAGGAAAGGATTATGAAATTGTGGGGCAGAAGATAGAAAAGTGCCACCTGCCTCAAAAAGACTTTTGTATCCTTTAATTAAAGGAAGAGCTGTGCAGAAAGTCATTTCCCTTTAGGAAGCATCAGGAAACATGGACAGAGACAAGCTTCTGTCATTAAGTTTGTAGTTCCATTCCAGGTTAAAAACCAAAGATTTTCAACAGATATCAAAGAATGTAGAAGTGTTAAAGTAAAAAAACTACTACTTGTCTTTTTTACTTCAGTAGTCCCAACCTTACTCCAAAACTTCACAAAAAAATTCTACATCTTATCAAAGGTAAAAATCAAACAAGAGCATTGACTTCTCTTAACTAGAAAAAAGACAAAGGTGTCACTCTCACTGAAATATCAAAAAAATCTGTATTGAAGACCAGGAATAAGATAAATTCTAGTGACTGGTAAAGTAATTTTTCCCAAGAACACACCTTTTTGGTGTATTCTGAATGCAGGCAAGGGAGCACACTTATGCTGATCTGCATAAGCTTTTCCTTACAGCTATTACAGCTGTTCAGGCAGGAAAGGCAGAGCATCTGCACATGTTTAATGAAGCCTCAAAAGCACAGTATCCTCTGAGACCAGTTCTTTCTGCAACCCAAAGCTATCTGAGCCCTTTTCTTCATTTAATTAAAAAAATAAGTAATGTTGCCCTGTAATCAAATTGTCTTTTTTCCTAAATATTCTTTCTTAACACAGTACATTTTAAACCACAAAGATAAACAGCAAACCTCTTGATAACATTTTTCTGGACAGTTTATCACTGGATTTTTCCTTTTCTGTTTCATCTTTTGCAGGCTTTTCTTCTTTTTCAAAAGATTGTGACAACTGGATCTGAATTTTCTCCTGTCAAAAGTAAAAAAATCAGTCACCACAGGAATTATTATAACTCAAACACCACCTGCAGGAGAAAAGTTTTCTACCATATTACCTGCAAAGTGAAGAAATAAGAAGTAAAATAATTGCCTACATACTCTTTCTGATCACAAAATTATTAATCATGAAACAAAAGCCAAAGAGAAGACATAGCATGTACCATATTAACTTTAGTATTTATACATAATTCCAGCCCTGAATGCCATTTCAAAATGAATCCCAAGTAACTTGGTTGAAGGCATAAGAAAATATTTCAGTCCTCAGACGCATAAATTTTAACCAGTTTCTATGTATCACCAACAATGCTGTTTGCACCCCCTGTTCTCCACAGAACTTCACGATAAAAGCTTGTTTCCAGCTTCAATTTATTCTATACCAAGAAGAAAAACATATAAATGTTTCAATCTAAGACAAATTCACATTTCCAGATCCACAGAAGATGGAAGCATTTACAGTGCAATGTATCAAGGCAAAATTGCAAACCTTACTGTCAGCAAGACTTAACTCCCTGTGTGTTTTGATTGAGCAGCTTTGTGTGTAAACACTAAAAATCTGTGTTTTTCATACAAGTAGGTGAACTATCACAAAACCCATTCCTCAAAAGCAGCAAGCAGAGAGCTTCCCTTTGAAATCACAATGGTCCCCTCAAAAGTGGAGGGACTAATTGGTTTTTCACACCTTTCACAGGATTGCCAGTGAAGGACTAACATAAGACAGTGAAGAGAAGGTGGGTAGAAACAGAAATACCACACATCTGAACATCACACTTGGAGTTCTGTAAGACTGAGACTCCTTCAAATGTCAGTTTTGGCTCTCCAGATGCTGAGCTGACACTGTCACACACTCCCTACATGAGAACATCTGATCCTTCCCAACCCAAAGAACCTGCCCCTCATCCATTCTTGCTCTTCTGTCCTGCACCTACCCCTTCCCTGAGCAAGTCCTCACTCCTCCTTCAAACCCTTTCTTATCCACATCCAGGCACCTGCTCTAAGCTCCTCCTAAGTGTGTCATTCCACAGATTTGCTCTCCCTGATGTAAGCTGGCTGGAGTTAAATATAGTCAGGATTCACCAAGGCTCAAGACTGTTTCCTATGCAAATACATCCTCCCATCCTGCAGCCATGCTCCTCCCTAACCCTCAGTAGTCCCCTCAGACTTGAGTGATGTCAACTCTATGCTAATGATTAAAAACTAATTTCAATACATATTTTTGGAGTAACAACTTTTCCAAATAAGAAAAAAATTAGCTCACAATTTTATCAGCTTTCTCTTTCATTATATTTCCCCTCACATCAAATGTTTTTATTAAACTAATTCACATTCACCTTTCAAAACAGCATTATGAGTGTGAGGATTTATCTTTTAAGAGATTATCAACACCCAAGTCTGACAAAACCCATTATCAATTTCCAATAATGAACTTTTTTCATGCAATTCCTTCCTGGTCTTGATAATTCACTTGGCTACACATCCTAAAATAGGAATGTGAATACTTATTTTGCCCTCTTCTCCACAATATATATAATTGAAAATGAGCATTTTTAAAAATCACTACAAAGTGCAAAATTCCTATTGTGACTTAACATAACTGTCACTTGAGAAAGAAACAAATAGAGTTTGTGTCTTACAAAGAAATTATTTCTGACTTGGGTTATTCTCCATTTATATAATTCAAAATGTACATTTTAAAAATCACTACAAAGGGCACAATTCCTATTGTGGCTACATTGTACTTGAAAAAGAAACAGAGTTTAGATCTTACTAAGAAATTTTTTTCTGACTTGAGTTATTCTCCATTTTATAACGATAATCTATAAAAATATCAGTAAATTAAGGAAATTTTCATAGTCAGATCAGCCTTCATTAGAAAGCTGCTCTAAACTCCTCCAAAGGAAAAGCACACAGCAGCAGTTTAGCCAGAGGATTTCAGCAAGGAGTAATTTTTTTACTTCTTCCCCCAGTGAGAGCTAAAAAAAAGATGAGCCATCTGAACAGCCAGTTCTTCCACTGCCACCAACTTACTTCTAAGTGTGATCCAACAGAACTGGGTACCAAAGGGCACTTTCTTGTGATTTCATGCTATAAAAAGTGCAGCATCTAATTAAATATGACCTACTTGACTGAAAAGCTGCTGAAAAAAATCTTTTCACTTCTCGTCCCTGAAATTATTTTAATTCCATCGTGTTTGTAGTGGGTCTCTGTTGGCATGCTGATTTAACAGCCTCCTTACTGTAACTCAGATCACCTCAAATCTTTACCACAGCAAGAAGAAATTGTCACCAAATCCTGATTAAACAAAAAAAAAAGCCACCAGATCATCAAATTCCTCCAACTTAGAAAGCTTGAAAAAAAGGCAGGAGTTAGGAAACATTGGAGAATATCACTTTAAGGCTCTACATCCTGGGGTGTTGGCTTTTTATCAGCCATCTCTAAATCCAGCAACAACCTGAAATTGCACAACATCACAGACCCTGGCTTTCTTCCCCCCACCTTTGGGCTGTTATATTCTGCTAAAGTCAAAAAAGCTCAATCTTTTGAAGTTTACATAGCTTTTTACTCATATAGTAACTCATTCAGATGAGAATAGCTGTTCCTTGAAAAGAGCTGAAATAGATCATCCTTTGCTACTGTTTGTTCTTCATCCTACAGCATATAGATCAGAACCCCCCTCATATTTAGACGAAGGACAGCAAGAGAATAGACAATGTATTTACAAAGATGAAAGATCAAGTAAATCTGCTTTGTTCTTCCTCTTGCTTATACTGCAATAACATATCCTATCAAGGCTAAACACATTCTCATCATTAAAAATTAGAATTCTTTAAGTATTATCTGCAGCATTATTCGGAATTGTATTCTTCCCAACTCTTAGAAACCATTTAAAGTACAAATGGGAAACTGGAAGCCATTTTTCAGTCGATCTCATTCAGTGCAGGAAGAACTCTTCCATGCTGTCCCCAAAGATTCTTTGTGAAAGGAAGCAAAATATCTGGAGAAACTGCCTCTGAGTTGTTACAAGGGGTCATGGAATACCTGGGCCTAGCAGAACTTGTAACAAATTCCTACTTTCAGTGAAGGACTGGAAAAAAACAAACAAACAAAAACAACACAAAAACAACCAGCCACCCACAAATAAAAAAAAAAAACACATGAAAACCCGAATTTCCGTTTCCCAAGAGAAAAACCCAACAACCCAGAGAGTTGATGGTTCAATCTTACAAAATTCTAATTAGCTTGACAAACACCTCCACGAGCTCTCAACCTGCTTCATCCCCAAAACTGAGTTACCACTTCCACAGCAAAAGCCCTTCACACCCTGCTGTTCTGCTGGTTCTTTCCCTGTAAGGGAAGTGACAGGTGGTAGAAAAAGACAGTTCAGAAGGTTTTCAAACAACAGCAAAGTCAGGCAACACTGAGTAAGCCACCAAGAGTTATTCCAGTACTGTT